>SJYM01006562.1:190686-210410 GCA_006410775.1 Tragelaphus imberbis
ACAAAACTGTAATTCAAAAAGATATGTGCAACCCTACATTCATAGCAGCACTATTCACAATAGCCAAAACATGTAAACAACCTAAATGTTGATCAACAGATGAAGGGATAAAGATGTAGTACATATATATACAATGGAATATTATTCAGCCATAAAAATGACATATGCAGCCACATGGATGCAAGATTATTAAAACTATGTGAAGTAAGACAAATATTGTATGACATCAGGTATATGTGGAACCCAAAATATGGCACAACTGAACCTATCTACAACACAGAGAAAGACTCATAGACACAGAGATCAGACTTGTGGTTGCCAAGGAGGAGGGGGGAAGGAAGAGGGATGGGCTGGGAATCTGGGATTGGTAGATGCAACCTACAACATTTAGAATGGATAAACAAGGTCCTACTGTATAGCCCAGGCAACCACATCCAATCTCCTGGGATAAACCATAATGGAAAAAAATAGTGAAAAAAAAAAGAAAGAAAAAGGAATGCACACATATGTAAAACTGAGTCACTCTGCTGTGCAACAGAGATTGGCACAACACTGTAAATTAACTATATTTCAATTTAAAAAATACTGTGCAAAATGATAAATCATACATGTTACTGTATTAAAAATAATAAAAAGGGGAAACTGTTATTTGGACTAAACAAATTATTTCAAACTGGAATTCATCAATGAGACTGGAGGTCCATGAATTCCCTAAAGTAATACAAAGTAGCGTGTACAGTACATTCTTTGAAATAAAGATCTGTAGCTTTCACTACAGGCTCAGATAAATCTGTAAACCCCAGCAGAATTAAGAATTGCTAAGTTAGACAAAAGGAGAGGTATATGTTTAACACTGCAAAATATCAATTTTTAAAAGTTAACTTGATGGGAATTCCCTGGTGGTCCAGTGGTTAGGACTCCATGCTTCTACTGCAGAGGGTACAGGTTTGATCCCTGGTTGGGAAGAGGCTGCAGGCTGCACAGCATGGTCAAAATGGGGCGGTGGGAGCTAACTTGATAATTTACATAAATATTAAACAATTAAAAATTTTAAGTATATCCCATGGGGAAGACAATGTATCCTAGGTTTCAATTTATGTTAAAGCAGGAGACCCATGCCTGATGAATGATTAACAAAGTGTCAGCTCCCAGAAAAGATACAGTGGCATTCAGAGTCAGATGAGGACACCAATTTTATACAAGGGAACTTGTTCTGCTTCACATTATTGCTTAAACAAATAAGAACTCAAATTTCTTCACAAGTGCCCAAACTCTAATCATTTGGTCCCACATTTTAAAGTATAACCCCTGAATTATATGTGGAAAGGAAATTGCTTGAGGATCAGAAAGATACACTTTAAAATGGTCTTTTCTAAACTTAAAATCAAGACTATTTTCAGATCGGTGTCCCCTCGAACCTTAAAACTGTTAAGACACTCAATTGCCGAACTTTCTCAACTAGCGCTTACATGTAGCCTTTTAAAAACTCAAAACACAAAGAGAAAATAGTATTTGTAATAATGGATAAATGATCAAGACTTTTGGACTTAAGGTCACTGGTTTGGAGGCCCTGTACTTTGCCCAAATGGCCTGAAGTCTGAGGGGACCAGAATCTCAGCATATCTGTAACTCTCCCTGACATAGTCCATTGGCTGAAAAATTCTGATTTATTTAACTAGAGAGATCATGAGCTGAATTGTCAAAATTCATGCAGGAGGCTGAGAAAACTATTTTCATAGTGCTCCTTTAAGATACACAATTCAATGCTTTCGCAGCTTTCAAGTACAGTTCACTAATATACTATCATTTCTTCTGGGAGGTCATCCATTCGGAGGTCACTGGCACAAGAAAACCAAAACAATAAACACAACCTAAACCTCCTAATCCTTTGGCTTGAAAGAATAAGCCAAAAGAAAACAGGTCAATGGTGGAAATAAATGAAGATTAAATGAAGCAATCTTCTTTCCTCTATTTTAAAATGATTCTCCCTCTTCTATCAAACTAATGCCATAAGTAATGGTGTTTTATTTTTTCAATTAGGGAAAAATACAGAGGTAAAAAAGTTAACAATTTAGGTCCTTGACAGTTCGCCATACCCACTCCAACCCTCAAATTCCAAGATCCCAAGAGCACACTGAAAAGCAAGAAAACTACCTGGTTCAAAGCTAACTGTAAATTTTTTTAGATCTGTTAAGGGTCTGGATTTGGAATATAAATTTCACAATAACACCTGATATAATCCTAATGAGGGCTTCCCTGATAGCTCAGTTGGTAAAGAATCCACCTGTAATGCAGGAGACCTTGGTTTGATTCCTGGGTTGGGAAGATCCACTGGAGAAGGGATAGGCTACCCATGCCATTGTTCTTGGGCTTTCCTGTGGCTCAGCTGGTAAAGAATCTGCCTGCAATGTGGGAGACCTGGGTTTGATCCCTGGGTTGGGAAGACCTCCTGGGGAAGGGAAAGGCTACCCAGTCCAGTATTCTGGCCTGGAGAATCCCATGGGCAGAGGAATCTGGCGGGCTACAGTCCGTAAGATCACAGAATCGGACATGATTGAGTGACTAACACTATACTACTCTAGCACATACAAATATTTCTGAATCATTTTGCTGTATATCTGAAACATTATAAGTCAACTACATTTTAATAATACCGAAATCAAATATCCCCAAGCAGTTTGATCTGAACTAACACAGTTCTACCTCAAACACTTGACATAAGCATAAAGTACAATACTGTTTCCAATAATATAAAATACAATAAATGATGGACAAAGCTATCACATGCGTCTTTTTACCAGGCAACACAGTGAAATAAAGTCACAATCTGCTACTCTATTTCACTTGCTACCACCCTCTGGAACCAAAAGATTTGTTGTGACCTACAGTAATCTAAAGTATAACCCATATATGTATGTAATAACTATCATTTGAATGTCTCTTTTAAGCCAGACATGGTATTAGATGTAGATTCCCATTTTAGAAATAAACATGGATTCAGAGGATAAATAACCTGCCTAATATCACAGGACTACTAAGTAACTGAGGCCACATTTGAACCCAAGTCAAATATTATGTTTCAAAGCCTAAATAGGAATTAGTTTTACTAATTCAACACTATTTCCCCAATTCTGCACACTGATTCAACAACAACCTATCATTTGTAATATTAAAATGAAATGGATTACTTTAAATTTGGAGGCAAGGTGGGGGGTGAGAGATTTGAGTTTTGACAATCTGGAGTCTTTGTTATTCTCTTACCTGAATGGGCTAGCCACAATGTCACAGTGGTATACAAAATCAGATTTGAAAAGATGGGACAACTCCCAAGGCAGATGGCTATTTGTATTCATTCTATAAAGAGTCATAAATATACAGAAGACTGTAAGTACTGATGAAGACAGGCTGCTGCTATGCCTTAAGGTGTGTGTGTATCATTTAAGAATACAGGAAAAGAAAGCAAGTTAGTGGATTACCTGAGAAAGACACAGAGAAGATGTTAATGCAGGAAAAAGTTCTCCTCCAAACATATGCCCAACACACAATACACAAGTTAATTCCCAAACTGTGATCAAAGAACCATCAGGAACAAGATCTCTGATCTCAGGTTCACAAGTCCATAGGTGAGCAAACTTTGAACTTTCCCCAAGTCTGAGATGGAAAGAGTCACTTTTCTATCTAGAAGCAACAGAACCCTAGATTCACCAGACTAGATAACACCGACTGTGTTCACTGTAGATGAGTAACTGAGGCAATCTACACTGGGCATGTTACATGCTGACCCACCCCTAAGCAGCAATTCAGTACCTCACCCATCCAACAGGCCACATCAGAAACAGGAAGTACAGGTCGAAAGGCCTCACTGAAAAATAAGAACTCCTGGCAGCAGAAAATGAGAATCAAGAGTATCGGCACTGGCAATGAACACACAGTTGTCACTGACAGGGAAGGAAAAGGTACCTGGCATTTTATAAATTATCTCCTTTAATTTTCAGTTGTGCACTGAAAGTCGCTCAGTTGTGTCCGACTCTTTGTGACCCAAATTCTCCAGGGCAGAATACTGGAGTGGGTAGCCATTCCCTTCTCCAGGGGATCTTCCCAACCTAGGGATCGAACTCAGGTCTCCCGCATTGCAGGCAGATTCTTTACCAGCTTGAGCCACAGGGAAGCCAAGAATACTGGAGTAGGTAGCCCATCCTTTCTTCAGCAGATCTTCCCGACCCAGGAATCAAACCAGGGTCTCTTGCATTGCAGGTGGATTCTTTACCAACTGGGCTACCGTAACTAGCTGGTGCTTTAGTTATTAATCCTCACAAGAATATTCTGAGGTAAGTACTGACGCCCATTTTATAGATGAAGGAACAAAAGGCTAATAAATAAGGTGCCCAAGATAGTTGTTATTCCAATTGCAGAGATGACAAAATCCAGGCTTAAGAGTTAAGTAAACCTGGTTACTAAACCCAAACCTGGTCTCCTTCCAAAGCTGAAGCTTTTTCCAACTATCCTGCTGGCTCCCTCCCTTAGTTCCCCCAGTAATCTTTTTTTTTTTCTTTTTTATTGAAGGACAATTTCTTTACAGAATATTGTTGTTTTCTGTCAAATCTCAACATGAATCAGACACAGGTATACATATATCCCCTCCCCTACTCAACCTCCCTCCCCATCCCACCCCTCCAGGTTGACACAGATACCCTGTTTGAGTTTCCTGAGCCATACAGCAAACTCCAGTTAGCTATCTATTTTACATATGGTAATGTTAAGTTTCCATATTATTCTTTCCATACATCTCACCCTCTCCTCCCCTCTCCCCATGTCCATAAGTCTATTCTCTATGTCTGTTTCTCCACTGCTGCCCTGTAAATAAATTCTTCAGTACCATTTTTCTAGACTCCATATATGTGTATTAGAATACAATACTTAACTTTTTCTTTCTGACTCACTTCACTCTGTATAATAAGTTCTAGGTTTATCCACCTCATCAGAACTGCCTCAAATGTGTTCCTTTTTATGGCTGAGCCCCAGTAATCTTAAAGAATTTCATTAAGAATCAGAAATCCTGAATCCACTGCCCAGCAAATTTCTGCAGCTGTTTCAGAAACTATACCTAAGATACAAAGCCAGTATGAGTTTTCATAAGAAAACACTCCAGAAAGCTGCTGCTATGGCTTCTCTGCTTTTTGGCTAAGATCAAGTGCAGAAAGCTGCCAAGTTACGACAAAATGACACTCAATGTTAAGTTTGAGGTCAAGGACCATCTAGAGATCAGGTAGGCACAGCACCTACCTGAAATACACCAGGCACTCACGGGTTGTTGAAAGAATTAACATCATTTCACTGGTTATAAAGCCAATAAGGTCAAATGGCTATTTTGTACTTTCTGATATGACATGATTAAATTTTTAGGAAAATAATTCATCCATTCATTTTAACAAGGTTGCTTTCTTAAAAACTGTAGAACATTAATGAGATAGCTAAATTGAGAAATGCCCACTAGGGCATTAGTCATAACTTCAGAAAAATTTCAAGTGTTCACTTTTCCAAGCAGATTAAAATGTTTCAGCTAATAAAAATCTGTCAGAAAAATCCACAAGACCAGAAAGTGTGAAAAGAAAAAAGTGGCCAATATAAAGGCATTTAAGACATGACACATATAAAACTATAAAAGATTATTCTAGGTATACCCCGGTATTTAACCCTAAAACCCTCACTTCAGATAACACATACTTTCTATGCAAGAAAACACCATCAGCACTAATGTAATAAAAGCTTGCCCACCATAGTAACTGTTGCTAAGTACATTTCTTATGTCTAAGGCTGAAAGACACACACTTTGTAGAAACCAGTGAAAAGTCACTCCTAGTATGATACTATTAATTCTCTCACCTTTAACTTTTAAAAAGATAATACTTGATTTCTATAATGTGAAGGAGAAAAAGTTTGGTCAACAAGTAGGTCAGCTGAACTCTACCTTGGAGAAACTACCAATTGCCTATCAGAGAGATCAGAGAGAGAGATCCAATTGCCTATAACCCAATGTAAATATTTGTTACAATGACAGCAGTTCCTTTTTCTTAATAATTCTAGAGGAATTTTTTCCTTTGAAAAGCTAGATGGCTTAGATCTCTATTAAGGAACAACTAAATGATACAGTACCATTTTAAATTATCCATTTTAGGAGTTCAAAGAAATTTGGGTGTATGAAGACACTAACATTCTTGTGAAACAAACTTGGTCCAGGTCACCCAACGAATTAATTGTGACAGACCAAGGATCAAATCCAGCTTCTCATTTTAAATTAAGGATCACAAGCATTACCTTAAAACAGTAAGTCCTTACCTAATCCAATGCCAAATCACGTAATTCTGTTTCTGAACTTGTACAAATTGTACTGTAATATTTATGCAAAAGATGTCAAAAAGTTGTCAAAACAATTATCATAAACATTAACAGTTGACATCTTTTGGGCACTTACTGTGTTAGGTGCTATGCTAAATGTGTTATGTGTTACCTCAATCAATCCTCACAATGACTTCATGAAGAAAATGAGGCACAGAGAGATAACCTATGTAAGGTAAAATATAGAAAAAGGACAGGATCGAGGTACACAGAGAATATATTCTTAAAGCCACAAATCCCCACTGCCTGGACCAGGATTCTAGGCCAGCTGTAGGACTGGGATACTTGGTTTAGTCACTTAACCTTCAGGTGGCCCAATTTCCTTTACTCTAAACCTAAAAGTCACACAGATAATCACAAAAGTCCTTCATATCCTGAAATGCTCTAATTTTGTAATCATCTTTCTATTCAGGTAACTAACTCAAAGAGAAACTGTCTTATTTCCTCCATCCTCTGAAGTTCCCTTCACTAAAGTTGAGAGTCCACATTTTATGTATCTAATCAGTAACATACTGATAAACAACAAGAAGGCCTTTCTTAAAAGTGAGAAGTCTTTTCTGCAATTATGATTCCAAAATTGTATTCTTTTTTCAACTGTTTTGGCTTTTTTAGAAATTAATTTACGGTGTAACAATAGTTTCAGGTGTACAGCAAGGTGATTTTGTTATACACATATACGCAAATCTTACTTATGGCTGCTATAGGTCTTCACTGCTGTGCATGGGCTTTCTCTAGTAGACGTGAGAGTAGGCTATTCATTGCAGTCGCTTTTCTTGTTGGGGAGCAGAGGGTCTGGGCGCACTTGCTGCAGTAGCTGCAGCATGCAGGCTCAGCAGTCATGGTGCATAGCCTTAGTTGCTCTGTGGCATGTGGAATCCTTCCAGACCAGGGATCGAACCCGTGTCCCCTTTACTGGCAGGCATATTCCTATACACTGTACAACCAGGCAAGTCCCCAAATCTTATTCTTAACCTCAAGTGGCCAATGACAATGACTGGACTTCCCTGGTGGTCCAATGGTTGAGAATCTGTCTGCCAATGCAGCGGACACGGGTTCGATCCCTGGTCCGGGAAGTTTCCACATGCTGTGGGGCAACCTAGCCTGTGCCCTAGAGCCCGTCCTTTGCTACAGGAGAAGCCGCCTCAATGAAAAGCCTGTGTATCGCAACTAGAGACAGTCCATGCAGCAACAAAAGTCCAGCTCAGCCAAAAAAAAGGGGTGGGGTGGGGGGGTGGGGGCAGGGAGAAAAGACCTTGTAACAATTTCCAGTTGGGGTAGGAAGTGTGAAAGAACAGACTACTGTACATAGGTGTTTATCATTTCCTAAAAAATTATCACCCATTTTCAGCTCTTCTAAAAAAACAGAAAGTCTTTAAAGGATTGTCAAATAAACTCAATGCTTTATTCAGCTAATAAAGATGAAGGAATTATCCAGGATGCTTATTACAGGTATGGAAAATCATCAATTTATAGAAATTCTACCAAAATGGCCTAGAACTCTAGAATCTATGTTTTACCAAGCTGTTCTAGCCCATTCAAACTTCATCTAATGACACATGCTTACACATCTAGGAAGAAGCCTAGGTTCCACTTAACACCATTACTCTGTGAGGTCTTCCAGGACCAAATCTCCACTTTACAGAATAATCTCTGCTATCTTTGTTCTCTAGAAAATAATCCCTGAAAGATTCTTAAATAAAGTAAGCAAAACCCCTCTAATTAGTTTTCTTTTAAAATTCCTAATTAGTTTCCTATTGTTGCTGAAGGAGATCAATCCTGGAATTTCTTTGGAAGGAATGATGCTAAAGCTGAAACTCCAGTATTTTGGCCACCTCATGTGAAGAGTTGACTCATTGGAGAAGACTCTGATGCTGGGAGGGATTGGGGGCAGGAGGAGAAGGGGACGACAGAGGATGAGATGACTGGATGGCATCACTGACTCGATGAATGTGAGTCTGAGTGACCTCCGGGAGTTTGTGATGGACAGGGAGGCCTGGCGTGCTGCGATTCATGGGGTCGCAAAGAGTCAGACACGACTGAGCAACTGATCTGATCTGGGTATATACCTAGGAGTGGGATTGCTCAGTCATATGATGGTTTATTCCTAGTTTTTGAAGGAGTCTCCATACCATCTTCCATAGTGGCTACATCAATTTACATTCCCACCAACAGTACAAGAGCATTCCCTTTTCTCCACACCCTCTTCAGCATTTATTGTTTGTTGACATTTTGATGATGGCCATTCTGACTGGTGTGAGGCGATATCTCATTGTAGTTTTGATTTGCATTTCTCTCATAGTGAGCAATGGAATATTACTCAGCCATAAAAAGGAACACATTTGACTCAGTTCTAATGAGGTGGATAAATCCAGACCCTATTATACAGAGTGAAGTAAGTCAGAAAGAGAAAGAAAAGTATCATATACTAAGGAATATATATGGAATCTAGAAAGATGGTACCAAAGAATTAATTTGCAGGGCAGCAATGGAGAAATAGACATAGAAAACAGACTTAAGGACATAGAGAGAGGGGAAGAAAGGCTGAGATGTATGGAGAGAGTAACATGGAAACTTACATATGTAAGTTTACATATGTAAAATAGATAACCAATGGGAATTTGCTGTATGTCTCAGGGAACACAAACGGGCTCTGTACCAAACTGGGGGTGTGGGGGGAATGGGATGGGGCGGGAGAGGACATATGTATACCTATGGCTGATTCATTTTGAGGTTTGACAGAAAACAACAAAATTGTGTAAAGCAATTATCCTTCAATTTAAAAATAAATTTTTAAAAAATTGCTTTGTTTCAAGTTACATTATTCCCAAAGATCTATATATGTCAAAAAGAGGCTCTCTCCCCACTCCTTTTACAGATCTAGATTAAAGAACCCTCTGCTACCATCACACATGAAACCTTACTCCGTGGCACTGCTTCTGATGACAATATAAGAGCACTCGGTAGTCTGGTGCCACTTCGCGTGTGAAGAATGCAAGAACAAGGGATTCCCTGGCTTTCCAATGTGTAGGACTTGGCACTCTCACTGCCGAGGTCCTGAGTTCAACCTCTGCTCAGTGACCCCACAAGCTGTGTCGCACAGCCAAAGCTAAAATAACAGTAATAAAAATAAAAGCGTAATGCAAGGACAAAAGACAAGCAACTTTGATACTTCCAAAAGTAATTTTTCATTAATGGATGGAAGAATGAGGTTAACATGAGAACTATCAGAGCTTCTGCGGTCATGTGCTTCTCCTCTGTCATTTATCTATATATAATCATTAGAGGAAAAATCTAGCCATTGAAAAAAATTTTAAATAATCATAAATATCGTATTTCACTTTGAATTTCATATATAATTATTCCCTTTACCATGCTCAACAACTGCAAGGCCATCAAAGAATAAAATAACTGCTGCCTTTAAGCAGTAGTCCTTGGGCACTAACAAACCACACACCTTCTTTCTGCTATGAGCAACATGTAAAATACTCTAAAAGTTCCAGTCTCTAGTTAATATAAGTGAAGTGAAGTCGCTCAGTCGTGTCCGACTCTTTGCAACCCCATGGACTGTAGCCTACCAAGCTCCTCTGTCCACGGGATTTTCCAGGCAATAGTACTGGAGTGGATTGCCATTTCCTTCTCCAGGGGATCTTCCCGACCGGGATCAAACCCAGGTCTCCCGTAGTTTAGACAGACGCTTTACCCTCAGAGCCACCAGCGAAGTCTAATTAATATAAAGAGCTATATTTTTAACATAATGAATTAAGATAACAACCTTGCATGGAGAGAGTTAATTCTTAGTTGATAAGGAGTCCAGGGCCCTTGAGGAGGAAAAAGGGGTCTGAGGCCCTCAAGGAGGAGAAAGGGACAGATATTGTTTTGTCTACATTCTTTCATCTTAGTCCCATAAGACTTTTTTTCCTTAAGCTTTGAGTTGTTATGGCAACAGTCTATTTCTTCTAAGACTTTCTTTAAGGCCAAGGAAATGGCAACCCACTCCAGTGTTCTTGCCTGGAGAAACCCAGGGACAGGGGAGCCTGGTGGGCTGCTATCTATGGGGTTGCACAAAGTTGGACACGACTGAAGTGACTTAGCAGCAATGATTACCCAACAAAACAACTCATCCTGCTGGAGGTTATGTTTTTCCTTCAACTCAGTACTAATGACTATATAACAACAATGTGTCTTGTTCGAGGACAGGTTTTTCCTTCTTAATATGAACTTTCTGACTAATCCTGTTATCTTAAAACATACATTGTGGGAGTGGGTCTGGTAAAACCTTTCAAACTTGAGATATTCTTTTAATCTACTCTTAGTAAACAAAAAAAAAGTATATAAAGCCCCACATAAACTAGTCAGCGGGGCACTCTGCCCTCTTCTGATTTCTATGTCACAAGCTTTTTCTACCCCTTTTGCACTATAATAAAACTTTTGCAACGTGAAGCTCTGAGTGCCTGAAGCCTCATCTCTAGTCCCAAAGACTAAATTCTCTTCTTCTGAGATCACGAAACTGACACCGCTCACCACAAGCTCTCAGTATCACTATCATACCATAAATCAAAACTAACTTCATTATATACATTAGAGTGCTTTTGAATTATTCATTCACTTTTCAATCTTTTATTCATTAAATGAACATTTAATATAGCCCATTATGTCAAACATTGCATAAGAGATTAGAGGTTTAGCCAATGCATGGAGAACTCTTGTCATCAAATGATTCCTTCTTAGTTTGGAAATTAGTAAATACAGTAAATCTCTGAGATGGGGAACTGCCTGGTGGTCCAGCGGTGAGGACTTTGGGCTCTCACTGCTACGGCCAGAGTTCAGTCCCTGGTCAGATCCCACAAGCTGTGTGGTGCAGCCAAACAACTTTTTTTAAATCTCTAAGAAATTGAATGTAAGTAGGATAAACATTAAACAGATGGCATTTCCCACACATCTAAACACATCATATTGATGTCTTAAGTGGACTCAGAAGACTCAAAGATTCCTATCAAAGGGGTAAGAATAAAGTCTCATGAAAAAGACCAAAACATAAGTCAATACATAAAAATACTTCAGTAAAAGCAACATGACCCAGAATTTCCCAAGAAATTGCTCTAATGAGCAATTTAAACTCTAGGGAGTTATTTAAAGTTGTACTAATATTACTCAGAATTCCACAAAACTGGAATAACTGAATGGGCTTCAGCAGCCAAATGAGTAAACAGATGGTGGTACACCCACACAGCAGAGTATTACTCAGCAATGAGAAAGTGAAGGTGAAGTTGCTCAGTCATGTCCGACTCTTTGCAATCCCATGGACTGTAGCCCACCAGGCTCCTCCGTCCATGGGATTCTCCAGGCAAGAATACTGGAGTGGGTCACCATTTCCTTCTCCAAGGGATCTTCCTGACCCATTGATGGAACCTGGGTCTCCTGCGTTGGAGGCAGACACTTTAACCTCTGAGCCACCAGGGAATGAGACGGACAAGTGACACAGGCAACATGCTCGGATGAGTCTCAAGGCATTGTATCGAGTGATAAAAGACATCACAAGATTTCATTTACAGACACTCTGGAGAAGACAAAACTGTACTGAGGAAGAACAGAGAACTTTCTGCAACGGAGTGAGTTGACAGAGGGTGTGATTATGAGAGGATAGTGGAAGGAAGTGTTTCAGGTTGATGCAACTGTTCTGAATGGTAGTGGTTACATGAATCTATACAAGTTTTAAAACTCAGAGCAGTGCACTCAGAAACTGCATACTCTTCTTTAAAAGCATTAACGTGTAGAGCTCTCACTCTGTCAGTGATTTGCATGGATCAGGAGCTAATCTCTACCTGAGCCCTGTGAAGTAGGTTTTATCCCCATTTTATTTACTTACTCACTTTATTTTTATTGGGGAATAATTGACATACAACATAACATTAGGTTCAGATGTACAACATGATGATTCAAAGTTTATTTATACTGTAAAATGATCGACATAATACAGCTAGTTAACATTCATCACCACACGTAATTATAGAACTTTTCTTTTTTTTTTTAATCCCCATGTTAGATATGAGGAAACAGACTCCGTAAGGTTAAAGTACAGAAATTAAATGAGGTCTTTGGGCTAAATGTTAAGTGGTAGAATCCAAGTTTAAAACTGGAGTTGTTCTTCTGAAGTCCTCATGTAACAAGCATTTACTGGAGGGGCTAGGCAGCAAGAACAAGGCTGTCAGCGGTATAGGCTCTGCCCCTAAGGCCCGCGGCCATGGGTGATGAAGGGGTCACCGGTGTTGTCACCAGAGGGGCGTCCAGGAGGCGAGTGAGCAGACCCCAAAACCTCTGGAGCACGTCGTGTGTATTTGTGGTTAACTGTTTATAACATTTGAAAAAGCCAGGCATTTTAACCGCAGCTGATAAACACCACTGTCTCATCTCACTGTGACCTCCCCTCTGTCACTGTGTCATTTCGAGCAGTGCTGGCAAGGCCATGGTATTTTTAGGGCACAACAAAAGGGAAGTCGACCTGGAGACAGATTTAATCCAGACTTATCAGGGTATGAGTTTCCCAATCTCTTCCACGGACAGTTAAACCCAGAATACCTCTGACATAGCCTGCACCAACTCACCTAGTGCAGAGACACTGGGGGTCAGTGACAAGCCAGTTAACGTGTTGTCGATCCCAAAGGAGAAATAAAACTGAAAGAAATTTGGAAGATCTCTAAATATTATAGCTTACATATGAAACACGTTGAGGCAGGTTTTCCCAGATTTGGCAACAGTCCTAAAATACTTCATGGCATTACCAATAATGAATTTTAAAGCTAAAAGAAAACTGTCTAACTTACCAAAATCAAAAAAATTCTCTCAATCGTCCTGGCAGAAGACTGAACTTCTCTTTTGTCGTCTCTATGGAAAACGATGTTACAAAACCATGACGCAGAGGTGCAGGAGTATAGGGCCACAATACACGCAAAAATCAGTAGCAAAGGGATGTCTCGGGAAGCTAGTCAGTACAGTACTACATTAACTTTCTAGATTTCTGTGACGTTTGCAGGTTGCTTGGCTTTTAAAAATTCCTAATTTGACGTCATTTATTTTCTCAATCCAAAGAAATATTCACTTTTGGACGCACGTAGAGATTATTGTACTTTTTAAAATGAAATAAGTCGGACAAAGAAAGGCAAATACCATCTATCAGTCATATGTGAAATTTCTTTTTTAAAAATGACAAAAATGCACTTATTTATAAAACAAAAACAGACTTAGAGATCTCAAAAGCAAACTTATGGTTAGCAAAGGGGAAGCATGGAGGGAGGTGGATAGGTTAGGAGCTGGAGATGAACATACACACACCACTGTATCTAAGATATGGCCAACAAGGACCTGCTGTACAGCAAAGGGAACTCTACCCAGTATTCTTTCACATGAGAAAATAATTGAAAAAGAATGAATATACATGAATACGCTTCACTGAATCACTTTGATGTACACCTGAAACTAACACAACATGGTAAATCAATTATACTCCAATAAAATAAAAACTAAAAAAAGAGAAATATTCACTTTTACACTCAATTCACTTCAAAAAGGTCTCTCAAGCCTCACGAGCCCCAGACCCCCTCCTACACACCAGTGTCCCAGCACCACAAAAGCAAGCCGGTGCCATGGGAAGCACCAGGCCATCTAAGTCAACACTTTAATTAAAAATTTTGATAAAACACACAATGTAAAACGGACTGTTTTAACTGATTCTAAGTGTACAGTCCAGCGGCGTTTAGTATATTTACATTATCCTGAACTCACTCTCCAGAACTTTTTCATCTTGCAAAACTGAAACTTTGCCCCAACTAAACCTTTCGTTCCCCCCTGCCTCCCCTCCAAATCGGCTGCTGCTGCTGCTAAGTCGCTTCAGTCGTGTCCGACCCCCCGTCCCTGAGATTCTCCAAGCAAGAACACTGGAGTGGGTTTGCCATTTCTTTCTCCAATGCATGAAGGTGAAAAGTGAAAGGCAAGTCTCTCAGTCGTGTCCAACTCCCAGCGACCCCATGGACTGCAGCCCACCAAGCTCCTCTGCCCACGGGATCCTCCAGGCAAAAGCACTGGAGTGGGGTGCCATTGCCTTCTCCGCCCGGGCACCACCCTTCCTGTCTTAGGGACAGGGACCTGTTCGAGGTAGCAGTATCAGTTGGAACACATAGTAGTTGTCCTTTTGTGATGGGATAGTGTCCTCGAGGTGCATCCATTATTGTAGCGTGTGTCAGAACCCCCTTCCTCTTCATGGCTAAAGACCATCACCGAAGGTCCCCACCGCATTCAGCTTATTCATCCGTCCGTGGACGCTTGGGTTGCTTCCGCCGTTTTACCACAGCAAGTAACGTCGTGACCACATAGGTGTGTGTAAAGATACCTTCCAGTCCCTGCTTTCAACACTCGTGCTCATGTCTGAGCTCTGATACTTAAGAACTCGATTTCGGTTTGCTCCTCTGTAAATCGCGGATGATAATAATACCCTTCTCACAATATTACTGTAAGGATTAGCTGAATTGATATACATAAAGCACTTAAAAGAGTAGCTGCGGGAATTCCCTGGTGCTTTAGTGCTTAGGACTTTCACCCTCAGGGCTAGGGTTCCATCCCCAGCAGGGAAAAAAAAAANATAAAGCCCCACATAAACTAGTCAGCGGGGCACTCTGCCCTCTTCTGATTTCTATGTCACAAGCTTTTTCTACCCCTTTTGCACTATAATAAAACTTTTGCAACGTGAAGCTCTGAGTGCCTGAAGCCTCATCTCTAGTCCCAAAGACTAAATTCTCTTCTTCTGAGATCACGAAACTGACACCGCTCACCACAAGCTCTCAGTATCACTATCATACCATAAATCAAAACTAACTTCATTATATACATTAGAGTGCTTTTGAATTATTCATTCACTTTTCAATCTTTTATTCATTAAATGAACATTTAATATAGCCCATTATGTCAAACATTGCATAAGAGATTAGAGGTTTAGCCAATGCATGGAGAACTCTTGTCATCAAATGATTCCTTCTTAGTTTGGAAATTAGTAAATACAGTAAATCTCTGAGATGGGGAACTGCCTGGTGGTCCAGCGGTGAGGACTTTGGGCTCTCACTGCTACGGCCAGAGTTCAGTCCCTGGTCAGATCCCACAAGCTGTGTGGTGCAGCCAAACAACTTTTTTTAAATCTCTAAGAAATTGAATGTAAGTAGGATAAACATTAAACAGATGGCATTTCCCACACATCTAAACACATCATATTGATGTCTTAAGTGGACTCAGAAGACTCAAAGATTCCTATCAAAGGGGTAAGAATAAAGTCTCATGAAAAAGACCAAAACATAAGTCAATACATAAAAATACTTCAGTAAAAGCAACATGACCCAGAATTTCCCAAGAAATTGCTCTAATGAGCAATTTAAACTCTAGGGAGTTATTTAAAGTTGTACTAATATTACTCAGAATTCCACAAAACTGGAATAACTGAATGGGCTTCAGCAGCCAAATGAGTAAACAGATGGTGGTACACCCACACAGCAGAGTATTACTCAGCAATGAGAAAGTGAAGGTGAAGTTGCTCAGTCATGTCCGACTCTTTGCAATCCCATGGACTGTAGCCCACCAGGCTCCTCCGTCCATGGGATTCTCCAGGCAAGAATACTGGAGTGGGTCACCATTTCCTTCTCCAAGGGATCTTCCTGACCCATTGATGGAACCTGGGTCTCCTGCGTTGGAGGCAGACACTTTAACCTCTGAGCCACCAGGGAATGAGACGGACAAGTGACACAGGCAACATGCTCGGATGAGTCTCAAGGCATTGTATCGAGTGATAAAAGACATCACAAGATTTCATTTACAGACACTCTGGAGAAGACAAAACTGTACTGAGGAAGAACAGAGAACTTTCTGCAACGGAGTGAGTTGACAGAGGGTGTGATTATGAGAGGATAGTGGAAGGAAGTGTTTCAGGTTGATGCAACTGTTCTGAATGGTAGTGGTTACATGAATCTATACAAGTTTTAAAACTCAGAGCAGTGCACTCAGAAACTGCATACTCTTCTTTAAAAGCATTAACGTGTAGAGCTCTCACTCTGTCAGTGATTTGCATGGATCAGGAGCTAATCTCTACCTGAGCCCTGTGAAGTAGGTTTTATCCCCATTTTATTTACTTACTCACTTTATTTTTATTGGGGAATAATTGACATACAACATAACATTAGGTTCAGATGTACAACATGATGATTCAAAGTTTATTTATACTGTAAAATGATCGACATAATACAGCTAGTTAACATTCATCACCACACGTAATTATAGAACTTTTCTTTTTTTTTTTAATCCCCATGTTAGATATGAGGAAACAGACTCCGTAAGGTTAAAGTACAGAAATTAAATGAGGTCTTTGGGCTAAATGTTAAGTGGTAGAATCCAAGTTTAAAACTGGAGTTGTTCTTCTGAAGTCCTCATGTAACAAGCATTTACTGGAGGGGCTAGGCAGCAAGAACAAGGCTGTCAGCGGTATAGGCTCTGCCCCTAAGGCCCGCGGCCATGGGTGATGAAGGGGTCACCGGTGTTGTCACCAGAGGGGCGTCCAGGAGGCGAGTGAGCAGACCCCAAAACCTCTGGAGCACGTCGTGTGTATTTGTGGTTAACTGTTTATAACATTTGAAAAAGCCAGGCATTTTAACCGCAGCTGATAAACACCACTGTCTCATCTCACTGTGACCTCCCCTCTGTCACTGTGTCATTTCGAGCAGTGCTGGCAAGGCCATGGTATTTTTAGGGCACAACAAAAGGGAAGTCGACCTGGAGACAGATTTAATCCAGACTTATCAGGGTATGAGTTTCCCAATCTCTTCCACGGACAGTTAAACCCAGAATACCTCTGACATAGCCTGCACCAACTCACCTAGTGCAGAGACACTGGGGGTCAGTGACAAGCCAGTTAACGTGTTGTCGATCCCAAAGGAGAAATAAAACTGAAAGAAATTTGGAAGATCTCTAAATATTATAGCTTACATATGAAACACGTTGAGGCAGGTTTTCCCAGATTTGGCAACAGTCCTAAAATACTTCATGGCATTACCAATAATGAATTTTAAAGCTAAAAGAAAACTGTCTAACTTACCAAAATCAAAAAAATTCTCTCAATCGTCCTGGCAGAAGACTGAACTTCTCTTTTGTCGTCTCTATGGAAAACGATGTTACAAAACCATGACGCAGAGGTGCAGGAGTATAGGGCCACAATACACGCAAAAATCAGTAGCAAAGGGATGTCTCGGGAAGCTAGTCAGTACAGTACTACATTAACTTTCTAGATTTCTGTGACGTTTGCAGGTTGCTTGGCTTTTAAAAATTCCTAATTTGACGTCATTTATTTTCTCAATCCAAAGAAATATTCACTTTTGGACGCACGTAGAGATTATTGTACTTTTTAAAATGAAATAAGTCGGACAAAGAAAGGCAAATACCATCTATCAGTCATATGTGAAATTTCTTTTTTAAAAATGACAAAAATGCACTTATTTATAAAACAAAAACAGACTTAGAGATCTCAAAAGCAAACTTATGGTTAGCAAAGGGGAAGCATGGAGGGAGGTGGATAGGTTAGGAGCTGGAGATGAACATACACACACCACTGTATCTAAGATATGGCCAACAAGGACCTGCTGTACAGCAAAGGGAACTCTACCCAGTATTCTTTCACATGAGAAAATAATTGAAAAAGAATGAATATACATGAATACGCTTCACTGAATCACTTTGATGTACACCTGAAACTAACACAACATGGTAAATCAATTATACTCCAATAAAATAAAAACTAAAAAAAGAGAAATATTCACTTTTACACTCAATTCACTTCAAAAAGGTCTCTCAAGCCTCACGAGCCCCAGACCCCCTCCTACACACCAGTGTCCCAGCACCACAAAAGCAAGCCGGTGCCATGGGAAGCACCAGGCCATCTAAGTCAACACTTTAATTAAAAATTTTGATAAAACACACAATGTAAAACGGACTGTTTTAACTGATTCTAAGTGTACAGTCCAGCGGCGTTTAGTATATTTACATTATCCTGAACTCACTCTCCAGAACTTTTTCATCTTGCAAAACTGAAACTTTGCCCCAACTAAACCTTTCGTTCCCCCCTGCCTCCCCTCCAAATCGGCTGCTGCTGCTGCTAAGTCGCTTCAGTCGTGTCCGACCCCCCGTCCCTGAGATTCTCCAAGCAAGAACACTGGAGTGGGTTTGCCATTTCTTTCTCCAATGCATGAAGGTGAAAAGTGAAAGGCAAGTCTCTCAGTCGTGTCCAACTCCCAGCGACCCCATGGACTGCAGCCCACCAAGCTCCTCTGCCCACGGGATCCTCCAGGCAAAAGCACTGGAGTGGGGTGCCATTGCCTTCTCCGCCCGGGCACCACCCTTCCTGTCTTAGGGACAGGGACCTGTTCGAGGTAGCAGTATCAGTTGGAACACATAGTAGTTGTCCTTTTGTGATGGGATAGTGTCCTCGAGGTGCATCCATTATTGTAGCGTGTGTCAGAACCCCCTTCCTCTTCATGGCTAAAGACCATCACCGAAGGTCCCCACCGCATTCAGCTTATTCATCCGTCCGTGGACGCTTGGGTTGCTTCCGCCGTTTTACCACAGCAAGTAACGTCGTGACCACATAGGTGTGTGTAAAGATACCTTCCAGTCCCTGCTTTCAACACTCGTGCTCATGTCTGAGCTCTGATACTTAAGAACTCGATTTCGGTTTGCTCCTCTGTAAATCGCGGATGATAATAATACCCTTCTCACAATATTACTGTAAGGATTAGCTGAATTGATATACATAAAGCACTTAAAAGAGTAGCTGCGGGAATTCCCTGGTGCTTTAGTGCTTAGGACTTTCACCCTCAGGGCTAGGGTTCCATCCCCAGCAGGGAAAAAAAAAAAAAAACAGTAGTTGGCAAATAAGTACTACTTTATTATTTGCTATTATTATTTGAAAAAGTTAATCTTTTACTCAAATTTATAAATCTTTATTGAGATCTTTGCTTCTTTTCACTATTTAAGTTATATATATATATACGCACACACACATACATAGGAGCATTTTATGTATTTGCTCTCTCCTGATAAATTATTATTGTTGCTTTTTCTTAATAGTATAAAAATCAGTTCTCAATTTTTTTTGTTTGTTTTATAAAACAATATGGGGATTTTCTGCAATCTTATAGGCCTCACCATATGCATTCATTCTTTCTATAAATGTCTAACAGTCAGGCATTAATTCCATTTCATAAAGCTTTATATTAGCAATCCCCAGCGGTTACTGAAACTTTGCACGT
>SJYM01006562.1:210987-221095 GCA_006410775.1 Tragelaphus imberbis
CCATCTATTTCCCATGCAGTGATGGGACCAGATGCCATGATCTTCGTTTTCTGAATGTTGAGCTTTAAGCCAACCTTTTCACTCTCCACTTTCACTTTCATCAAGAGGCTTTTTAGCCCCTCTTCACCACCTGATCTGCTTCTTGAGAAATCTGTATGCAGGTCAGGAAGCAACAGTTAGAACTGGTCATGGAACAACAGACTGGTTCCAAATAGGAAAAGGAGTACGTCAAGGCTGTATATTGTCACCATGTTTATTTAACTTATATGCAGAGTACATCATGAGAAATGCTGGACTGGAAGAAACACAAGTTGGAATCAAGATTGCTGGGAAAAATATCAATAACCTCAGATATGCAGATGACACCACCCTTATGGCAGAAAAACATCATATAAATTCCAAAATAAGGAGTTTCAACTATAATTGATCTAAGGACCCTTGATTTTTGAAAATCTTAGACTGAGGTTAATTTCTAAAGCGTCCCTAGAATTAATGGTTGCTTTGTTGATTATAAATGTTTCATGTTTATAATTATTTCAAGGTAAATCATTCCCTTTATTACTTTTATCATTTCCGGTTCAACTGTTTTGGAAGTTTGCGAACCTTCCTTGTTCTGTTGTGCCTTTAGTCAATGTTCTGTGCTTTATGAGTCATTCTTGATACTGCTTCATGATTTACACAGATTAAAGAAATCAGTGCTTTCTCTCTTCCTGAATCTTCTTCACTGGATGTTCCCTTTTCCTCAAATACACTCAGTGTTTTACCATTAGGTTTTAAATTATGCCCAAAGCAAAATGAATGCTTATTTACCCAACTTGAAAATAAACTTTCCAGCAAAACATTATTCCTAGATATTTCATAATTATCTAATTCCTCGATATTAGAGAAATATACCTTTTTTTCTTCTATTTCAAAATATTGAGCTATTGCATTAAGATACCTACAAGTAAGTTATCATTTGACATTGACAAAACAAAGGTCAAACCAAAGCCCTGAAAGGCCTTGGGTCACCTTCTCAGCTCACATCCAAATCCCCCATGAAGCTCCAACAGAGCCTCCTCCTTCCTTTTCGAGTCCTCCAGCTTTTTCCCTCTCTCTGCTCTTTAGCAAACTCATCCATCAGGCCTGAGCTTAAACACAAACCTTCTTTTTTAATACTTTTTAAAAATGTTTTTCTAGTTTTATTGGGATATAGTTGACATACAGCACTATATAAGATTAGGAAGTACGGCATAAAGATTTGACTTATGTATATTGTGAAACGATTATGACAGTAAGTTTAATGAATATCCCTTGTCTTATATAGATATGAATTCTAACAAAGGAAAACAAAATCTCCTCGTGATGAGAACTCTTAGTCTACTCTCTCAACAATGTGCGTACACACCAGTGTCAACTACAGTCGTCATGTTTTACATTACATTCCTAGAGCCTCTTGATGGAAGTGAAAGAGGAGAGTGAAAAAGTTGGCTTAAAGCTCAACATTATGGAAACAGTGACAGACTTTATTTTTGGGGGCTCCAAAATCACTGCAGATGGTGACTGCAGCCATGAAATTAAAAGACACTTGCTCCTTGGAAGGAAAGTTATGACCAACCGAGATAGCGTATTCAAAAGCAGAGACATTACTTTGCCAACAAAGGTTCTTCTACTCAAGGCTATGGTTTTTCCAGTGGTCATCTATGGATGTGACAGTTGGACTGTGAAGAAAGTTGAGCACCGAAGAATTGATGCTTTTGAACTGTGGTGCTGGAGAAGACTCCAACCAGTCCATCCTAAAGGAGATCAGTCCTGGGTGTTCTTTGGAAGGACTGATGCTAAAGCTGAAACTCCGTACTTTGGCTACCTCATGCAAAGAGCTGACTCATTGGAAAAGACCTTGATGCTGGGAGGGATTGGGGGCAGGAGCAGAAGGGGACGACAGAGGATGAGATGGCTGGATGGCATCACCGACTCGATGGACATGAGTTTGAGTGAACTCCAGGAGTTGGTGATGGACAGGGAGGCCTGGCGTGCTGCAATGCATGGGGTCACAAAGAGTTGGGCATGACTGAGCGACTGAACTAAACTGAACTGAATGATTCTGGAGGTGGTAGCTCAGACGGTAAAGTGTCTGCCTACAATGAGGGAGACCCGGATTTGATCCCTGGGTCGGGAAGATCCCCTGTAGAAAGAAATGGCACCCCACTCCAGTACTCTTGCCTGGAGAATTCCATGGACGGAGGAGCCTGGTGGGCTGTAGTCCATGGGGTCACTAAGAGTCGGACACGACTGAGCAACTTCACTTTCACTTTTCACCTTCATGCATTGGAGAAGGAAATGGCAACCCACTCCAGTGTTCTTGCCTGGAGAATCCCAGGGATGGGGGAGCCTGGTGGGCTGCCGTCTGTGGGGTCACACAGAGTCGGACACGACCAAAGTGACTTAGTAGCAGCAGCAGCAGCTACTTCTATTTAAAAAAAACTGCCACTGGAAGCTTAATAGGGACTGTGTTAAATCTATAGTTAGTTTGGGGTAGTGTGGAAATTACAACAATATTAATTCTTCCAGTACATGAACACAGTACACCTTTCAATTTATTTGTGTCTTCTTTGATTTCTTTCGTCACTGTCTTGTAGTTTTCAGAGTAGAGGTATTTCACCTCCTTGGTTAAATTGATTCTTATTGCTTTTGATGCTATTGTAAATGGAATTATTTTCTTTCTTTTTCAAATAGTACATTGTTAGTATATAGAATGGAGAAGGAAATGGCAACCCACTCCAGTATTCTTGCCTGGAGAATCCCAGGGACAAGGGAGCCTGGTGGGCTGCTGTCTATGGGGTCACACAGAGTCGGACACGACTGAAGTGACTTAGCAGCAGCAGCAGTATATAGAAATACTACTGATTTTTCAGCAATACTTTATCATATTCTTCAATTTTCCTGAATTAACTGATTAGATCTAACAATTTTCTGGTGGTGTCTTTAGTACTTTTCTCTATATAAAATCATGTCATCTGCAGAAACAGTTTTACGTCTTCCTTTTCAATTCTGATGCTTTCTGTTGCTTGTTTTGTCTGGGACTTCCCAGTGCCGTGTTGAATAGAAGTGGTGAGAGTTGGTAAGCTTGTGTTGTCCCTGACCTTAGAGAAGAAGTTTTCAACCTTAACACTTTATAAACTGATTTGGGATGAGGAGATTGAGTGAAAGTGGTCAAAAGCTATAAATGCCAAGTTATAGGACAGGTAAATCCTGAGGACTCAGTGCACAGCATGAGGAGTATGGTTACCACTGCTGCATGGTGTCTGAAAGTTGCTAAGCGAGTAAATCCTAAAAGTTCTCATCACAAGAAAAAAGTTTATACAAGTGATTTAAATAATTATGGCCAAACTACTATTTTTTGCACCCTTTAGACAGCAAATTCCATTACAAGTGAATTCATATTCCATGCTTATTATAGCAAATGCTAAGCTTATAATAGATAATTTGTAAATGTGAGTAAAATAATTGGTAAAGTTAAAATGATAACGCTATGAAAAAACTGAGCTGAGTGCTTTGCTAGACCCCGTTTCATACCAACTTCTTATGTGATAATCCACGTGACCAAAGCTGACATATTGGGGAAAGGGGAGGAAAAGCCAATAATAAAGGGGAACAGTAAAAATAGAATAAATGTCTACTTATTGCAATAAATGTCTATTAATGCAACAGAAAAGCGGCCAAACAAGCAGAGGATAATTGGCTTAAACTGAATTAGAATCAAAAAAAGTTGGGACAAAACCTTGCATACAAGAAAACTAAAAGCTTTCTGCTAATATTTCTTTTATTTATTTCTTATTTTGAAAGCAACTCATATAAGAAGACCATAAACACATGCATCAATCCTCAAAGTCCAAAAACCACCACAATGATGTACACTTGACTAGCTTTGCCTGTGTGGTTTTTGTTTGTTTGTTTTTTTCAGTCTGTGTATTTTGATCTGATCTGATCTGATTTTTAGGTGGTCACTGTCCTGCAAACAGTGATAATATGCATGGTTCTATAACTCACCAAACTCTAGCAAAGCTATCAGTTGGACGTCTATTTTGGATTTTCACACTGTTTCCACGTTTCCTATTATAGCCAATGAAGAACATGAAACAATAGCTAAAATAAAATTGGAGTAGAAAAACCAAAATGAACACAGCATCTTCTCTTGTTCTTAAAATCAGAAAAAGCATTTATGATGCACAATCTATCGCAAAATGACTTCACACATATGAAAACTTCCAGCACTGCAAAAGCAAACAAAAGAAAGTAACCCTTTTAAAAATGAAAAGAAGAGTCGCTGCACGTGCTCATTTCTAAACTCCTGCCTGAGCCGTGTGTTAGCCGGCCTGCCTTTAAGCACCTCCTGCTTCCTGTCAAATTGCTCCTACCCAGAATTTCCTGTGCCGAACCCGGATCCCCAGGGTCTTCCAGAAGTAAAGCACGGCAAGTCCTGAAGCCTTGCCTCTGTCCCTCAGCTCCCCCAGCTAACAGTGGAACCACACTTCCTCGTCTGTGGGCTCCTTGATGGCCAAGACTGGGGTTCTCAGATGTTAGCTTGCATTAGAATTACGGGGGAGTGGAAGCTTGTCAGAATACAGGCTGCTGGTCCAACCACACACGTTTCTGATTCAGGAGGTCTAGGGTGAGTTTCAACCTGTGGTATTTCTAACTAGTTCCCAAGGGATGCTGATGATGCTCTGAGGAACCAATAGCCAGCCCAGCACCAACTCTTGCAAAAAGCCTTCTCAATTTTCATACCTCTCAACGACCTCAGTTCTCACAAGTGTTGTCTTGATTAACTATACCACACAACTTAACATGCTGATACTATACACCCTCATGGCTGTACTCTCCTGCTTTCACATCTTCTTTTCACACCACAAGACGGTGAGTCCCTCAAGGGCAGTAAACACAAGAAACAGCGCTCTTGTGACTTACAATCATCCCAGGATGGGCAGTTAGATGTGTAGACATGCTTAATATAATATACGGGCTCTGAGTTCACAAGCAACCAATGTGAATTTTAAAATCTCAAGCAAATTTAATTGTACTAAAATGTTCTATTTGTTAGACATTATGCTAGGTTGGGCTTCCCTGGGCGCTCAGTTGGTAAAGGATCTGCCTCAAATGCAAGAGACCACTTGTACTGAAGGAAGACCTGGGTTCCATCCCTGGGTCGGGAAGATCCCCTGGAGGAGGGCATGGCAACCCACTCCAGTATTCTTGCCTGGAAAACCCCATGGACAGAGAAGCCTGGTGGGCTACAGTCCCTGGGGTCGCAAGGGTCAGACACGACTGAGCGGCTGAAGCAGCAGCAGACAGTATATCAGATGTTTTCAAATACACCATGTCAACAAATACTAAATAAGTTTACTTCTCAGATTATGTGTTTATCATCTGTCTCCCTCTATCAGAAAGTGACCATGAGGGAATCAAGCTTATAGTCCTTGTTTTCCAACTACACTTCTGTAACATGTAGGCAAGCTGAATAAACAGCTAGAGAAACAAGTCATACCTGGCCACATTCCAGCTACAACTCACCATGAAATCAACGTTTCTAGAAAAGATTATTCAACCTTTGGTCAAATCATCCAGATCAATGTTACATCTTCAGGATGTTTTAAGGAGTAGATTAAAACACACACACACGCACACACACACACACAGACGCAGTTAGATCACTTATATTTCAAAGGTTTTTTATTTTTAAAAATCTGTTATATGAAACAAAATTTTAAATGCTGAAAAAAGTCTATTCAATAAATAAATGCAATGATTTCTATTGCATATTTTTTCTATATGTACAGTTAAATAAAATTTTTATAAAGAGAAGCACTGACCAAAACACGATCTTTTCAACACTCTGTCAGCTCATAACATTTTCATTCGTTAGCCTCCCTTGCAAACAAAAGTTTTACTTAGGAAACGTAGTAGTGTTGAATGCACAGACATTAGCTGCCACCAATAGGAATTTTACAGATAATATATAAAAACTGCTTCAATCTAGTCTGTAACAAAGCTACTAAATTTATTTGAATTAATTTCATAATCACTAACAAATTTGTGATGATCTGATTTAATCTTTGAAATTATCAAAATCCCCATCAACTTGATTGGATTGCTGAGGAGCTCAAACACTCTCTAAAAAGAATATATGAAAGACACATTTTTAACAGCAATATTTAAAATTAACAGACTTAATGAAATATATCAAATAGCCCTATACAAATGAATTAATATCAACTTTATCTCCCCTCTACTTACCAGATGGTGAACTCATGTTTATTTATAATTCAGATCAAGGCATGTAACATTCAACACATTTTCTGTTTTCCATTATGAAAAAAATATGAAAGCTCTATGTGAAAATGTAACTTCAATTTTTGAGAGAGCAAGTTCAAGGAAAAGAGATGAAGTGCCCAAAGTGAAGTTCCCAGTAAACCATTTCAATCATGTTTATTCTTACTCATGGTCTGTCTTAATGGGTCCACCCTAGTGGCTCAGATGGTAAAGAATCTGCCTGCAAAGCAGGAGACCCAAGTGTGATCCTTGGATCAGGAAGATCCCCTGGAGAAGGGAATGGCAACCACTCCAGTATTCTTGCCTGGGAAATCCCATGGACAGAGGAACCTGGCAGGCTATTGTCCATGGGGTCACAAAGAGTCAGACAAAACTGAGCAACTAACACACACACACCTCTTAATAGCTAATACATCACTGATCAGTGTCTTATTTACCGAAATCTTTTAACACTGTAATTCATGCTTTGTTAACTTAAGATCTTGCTGCTGCTGCTAAGTCACTTCAGTCGTGTCCAACTCTGTGCAACCCCAGAGACGGCAGCCCACCAGGCCCCCCCTTCCTGGGATTCTCCAGGCAAGAACACTGGAGTGGGTTGCCATTTCCTTCTCCAACGCATGAAAGTGAAAAGTGAAAGTGAAGTCGCTCAGTCGTGTCCGACTCTTAGCGACCCCACGGACTGGAGCCTACCAGGCTCCTCCGTCCATGGGATTTTCCAGGCAAAAGTACTGGGGTGGGGTGCCATTGCGCCGTTAGGTGAGAAAAACCACAATAACCACAAGACACTTAGTCTACACCCCCAACCTGCTCGTGGAGTTGCTGCCTGGTAGTAATTCTATCAAGAACTAGACACTGAACCTTCAGAGATCCTTATGCTTCTCCTGGCACAGTTTCAAGACTTACCAAATGAACCCAAGTTTAATCACCATTAATGTAACCAGATGTAAAGAGTGAATGTATGTGAAGTGCCTTGAAAATTACAGCTGCACTATGGTCATGATATTAATCCATTATAAATATTATCATAGTTTAAATAAAATGTGTCATGCATTCTCTATTTTTTAAGCACTTTGCCTTCTAAGCACCAAGCAAACAGTAGATGCTGAGTAAAATATTAAATGAGAGAAAAACTAGCTTTTCTAATAGCACAGAGTCATCATTAAAACAATAAACACATCCAAGCAGTATAAAAGCTGGCCATTTAAAAGACAAATATGATTTTGTAATTTAAATAACCCTTTATTTAAAAATTTGCATTTTCATATATCTTTCTCTAGGCAGAATATGCCTTTCCACAATTTTTCTGCCCCATAATGCAGATCAGTTCCATATGAGGCTGGTTTTGCAGTGTTTAAGCAAATAAATATTTATTGAGTACTTACAATGTGCAAGGTATTGTGCAAATTATTTATTACAGCACAGCTTTCCTCACTTCACTGTCTTTTACTAAACTGACACACAAAGTGAAATAATTTGGGCAGGCTCGTCTCATTTTCAACAAACTATCCTCCAAGATCTTTCTAGCTATCACACTTCCTCTTTCTGGGTTCACACATGGAAATGCAAACACTCCCTAAAACATCCTCCCCACAAAAACTGTCTTCCTCAAGACATTTTCAATGAAAGGGGATGGGAGCAGAATAAGGTCTACTTGAGAAAAACACAGAATTTTTTTAAAAAAGTAATAAGACGGTGAGGGAAAAGACACAGGATGTTCCAGAGAACCGCCACTATTTTAATCTGCAACCACATAAATGAAATCAAGATATTTAACTGGCTTTCTACATCTCAAAGAAGACTGCGCAGTGCTTTCTCACGCCACTCACGCAAGCTCAGCACTACATTCTGCCTTTAAACACTCTTCAGGGGCCAGGCTACAGAATCTCACTGAATACGAAGGGGGTGTAATCAGATACACTCTTGCGATGAACTCTCTGGAAAAGGAGGTAGAAAGGGTCTTACCAGACCCCACCCCTGGCCGCACAATTAAAGGGCTTTTTCACGCCCTTCCACTGCCAACCGCCTCACCCTGGTTCCTACCAATGCACCCTGCAATGCGCTCACTTCTTGGCCTGTTCTCATCGCTGGACGGTGAGCCCCAAGGGGACGCTTCACTCACATTCTCAGTTGTAGCAGCAGTCTAGCCCTGCACAAGGTCACTTTCAAAATCATTTTCCTATAAGAACAAGGTTTTATTCCAGCATAACTGAGTACTCTTTCAATCACACATTGCTATTCTTAATAATCGTTTAACTCCTGAGTATATGTATCCAGTACTTTAAAGGATTATTTGGTTAACTAGTATAGAGAACAGATTAGGGAGATATGGAGCGATGCATTCAAATATTTATAAAATTTAAAAGAAAACTATCCTTGTCATACTAAAGTGAAAGTGAAAAGTTGCTCAGTCGTGTCCGAGTCTTTGCGACCCATGGACTGTATCCATGGAATTCTCCAGGTCAGAATATTGGAGTGGGCAGCCTTCTCCAGGGGATCTTCCCAACCCAGGGATCAAACCCAGGTCTCCCGCATTGCAGGAGGATTCTTTACCAGCTGAGCCACAAGGGAAGCCCAACAATACTGGAATGGGTAGCCTATCCCTTCTCCAGAGGATCTTCCCGACCCAGGAATCAAACCAGGGTTTCCCGCATTGCAGACGGATTCTTTACCAGCTGAGCCACCACTAAAACAGTCTGCAATTCCTTTCATTTTCTTAGTATGCTAAATTTTGTATTTAACAGACATCACATCTATTTTTTAACTTTTTATTTTATATTGGAGTGTAACAGATTAACAATGTTGACATCATGTAATTTGGGATCATGTTATTACCCATCATTATATAGCAAGTTGAAATTTGCATCTTGCCTTAAGCACAACTCAGTCACACTTAAAAGTTTCAAACATCTCAAATTATTTTCAAATGTGTAAGGATTGTTAACAAATGACATATGCCATGTCAAGCTTTATTCTTACTATTAGTGCTATGAACCTTTTGAAAAAAAATACGCCTGTCTCTGATGTATGTATGTTTCTCTCTCTTTCTCCTTTTCCCTCTCCCTTTCAACCCACACATACATGCACACACATTCATACACACCCGTGGACATGTACTTTAAAGACCATTTTGTGCTGCAATATCCAAAGCTCTCTTTTTAAAAAATTAACCTCTTTCGTCTTGTAAAAATTATGTTAGAAAGTTACAGAAGCTTTCCTATGTAGAGTAAGGAAGTTGGCCTCAAGCACAATACTCAGTAGCATAGCTCTAACAGCGTGATATTTTAATGATGATCACTTCTGAACTTTGCTATGCTATGCTTACTATGCTAAGTCACTTCAGTCATGTCCGACTCTGTGTGACCCCATAGACGGCAGCCCACCAGGCTCCCCCGTCCCTGGGATTCTCCAGGCAAGAACACTGGAGTGGGTTGCCATTTCCTTCTCCAGTGCATGAAAGTGAAAAGTGAAAGTGAAGTCGCTCAGTCGTGTCCGACTCTTAGCGACCCCATGGATTGCAGCCTACCAGGCTCCTCTGTCCATGGGATTTTCCAGGCAAGAGTACTGGAGTGGGGTGCCGTCGCCTTCTCTGAACTTTAGCATTTTTGTCACACTAAAAAACTTGCAGAAAAGTAGTATACACGTTTGCTTATATAAAAGTTTTCCATAAATTAAAATTATATACAAACTTTAATTTCTACAATGAAAACAACATTCACAGAAATGAGAAGTCATATCAGCCAAAGATAAATTCATCTAAATCCAAAATTAAAACACTACAATATCCAAAGTCAATATGTTA
>SJYM01006562.1:234038-245103 GCA_006410775.1 Tragelaphus imberbis
GGACAACAGAGGATGAGATGGCTAGATGGCATCACCAACTCAATGGACATGACTCTGAGTGAACTCCAGGAGTTGGTGATGGACGGGGAGGCCTGGTGTGCTGCAGTCCGTGGGGTTGCAAAGAGCTGGACACGACTGAGCGACTGAACTGAACTGAACTGAGGACTAATAATCCAGGGCATCATGTGCCTGGCACAGAGTAAACGCTCAACAAAAATTGGTTGAATAATGAATCCTAGCACCAGAACTATAAGAAAGGAAAACAAACACAGAGCAGCTTGAAAGCAAACAGCGAGTGCCGCGGAAGCCCTAGTTAAGGCTGGACAAAACTACAAGCCCGGGAGCCCACCTCCTAAAGCCCAACTGCCTCTTGTTCTTGACACTTGCCCTGAGCTTATTATGCTTTAGTGGGATTGTTACTGACCACTGCTATCTCCCAAATCGGAACTACAGGACACATTTCACTTCAGACTATAGACTGAGAAACCTGACTGCTAAACCCTGGACTTTGACAAGAAGGCAGGAAGAAATCTCTGGAGCAGGAACCACTTGGAAACACCCGTTAGACGTGAAAGTAAGTCTAAGTTGAGACCCCATTTTTCCCCATGCTTCCTTATTTCCTCAAACCTGCCCAGTCCTTTCCCATCCACCGTCTCCTCTGGAGTCTGCCCTGAGTCTTCTCCACGCTTCACTGCTTGTCTAAGTGAAACATTTAGCTGATGGAAGAGCAATTTCCTCAGAGATAACTTCGCTGAGCACACGCTCTACATTCACTCCGCTGCTCTACAATTCTCTCTCACTCCACATCATCCATCCCAAGTTGAACTCTATTTTCTTATTGCTCTCTTATTGGACTCCAGCCTCTGCGGGTAGACAACGAGGGCAGTAGCTGGCCTGTGTCACTCTCCACTGTCCGTGGAACATGGTCCTGGCTCCAAGCAGGACAGACTTGACACGCCCGCCTGAGACTGTTCTGAGGGTCTGCCTGCAGGCTTGGTCTTTGGTTGGCACTAGAGAACTTGGCTTGGAGCGTGATGCCAGTGAGATGCTGGGCCCAGAATGCTTGTGCAAACAGTGTGATTTATGCCAAACACCTGCTTTCATTCTGGGAGTCTGTATTCTGGACAGCCGCAGGCAGAGCCTGCCTATGTGAGGAGCCCCCAGCAAGAACACCGGTGCTGCATCTCTAGTGAGTCTCCCTAGTGAGCAGTATTGCACACACGCCATCACAGTCATTGCTGGGGATGATCAGACGAGTCCTGTGTGACTCTCTGGGGGAGGACTCCTGCCAGATCCCCCGGTCTTCACCCTGTGCACCGTCCCCTTGGCTGGTTTGGCACTGCACCCTCTCCTGCCATAAGAAGTTTTGACCGTAAGCATGACTATGTGTCCCGGAGCCCCAGAAAATCACTGAGCTTAGCGGCAGTCTTGGAAATCCCCGGCACAGGGACTATCAACAATAATGAACCCATAGACATCGTCTGTCTTATGTGACATCGCAGACGTGCAGCCATGCGACTGCAAACTGCCCAGTCCTGCAAGATCACAGAGGCAGCCAGGTCAGAAAGCAAGTGTCCGGCGAGGGGCCCCGCCTCTCAGCAGTCGGTGGCCCCCCACTATCCCTCCCTGACAGGGCCCCGCCTGTCAGTGGCCCGTGCCCCCCACTCCTCCTCCCTGATGGGGCCCTGCCTCTCAGCGGCCCGAGCCCCCCATTCCTGGAGACACCACAATCCCTGATTTCAAATATTACAAAGTTATAGTAATAAAAACAGTATGGTACTGACATAAAAGGCTTCCCAGGCAGCTCAGCAGTAAAGTATCCACCTGCAATGCAGGAGATGTAGATTTGATCCCTGGGTCAGGAAGATCCTCTGGAGAAGGAAATGGCAAGCCTCTCCAGTACTCTTCCCTGGAAAATCCCACGGACAGAGGAGCCTGGGGGTCTACAGTCCACGGTGTTGCAAAGAGTCAAACATGACTGAACACTCACTCACTGACAAACAGACAAACAGACCAAGGAGACAGAATCAAGAGCCCAGATATAAACCTACAAATACGGAGTCAACTAGTAGTGGATGAGAGAGTCAAGAAGACTCAGTGGGGAAAAGCTAGTCTCTTAGATAAACAATGTTGGGAAAGCTGGGTGACCACAGGCACGAGAACTGAAGGGGACCCTTATTTCACACGACTCATGAATTAACTCAAGATTGGAGTTAAGACTTAAACAGGAGGTGGGAAACAACAAAACTCGCAGAGGAACACACGGGTAAAAGCTCCTTGACGTGATGTTGGCAAAGTTGTTCTGGACGACACAAGCGACAAGAGTAAAAATGAGAAAGGGGGACTGCACCCAACTAGGAAGCTTCTGCACATCAGAAACAATCAGCCAAACAAAAAGGCAGCCTGCAGAACTGGAGAAAAACATCTGTCTGATAAATGGTTGATATCCACAACATGAGAGGAACTCATCCACCTCAGTGGCAAAAAAAAAAAACCAATTAAAAAATGAGTGTAGGATTTGAATAGACATTTTTCCAAAGAAGACATGGATGAATAGATGAATATATACAAAGGTACCAAACATCACTAATAATCAGGTAAATGAAAATCAAAAGTGCAGTGAAGCTTCACCTCACACCTGTTAGTCTGGCTGTCATCACAATGACAAGAAGGACCGTGATTACACTCGTGCACTGCTGGTGGGCACGCACACTGGTGCAGCCAGCGCGGAAAACAGTATGAAGGTCCCTCAAAAAGTTAAAAATAGAACTCATACGGTCCAGCAGTCGTACTCCTGGGTATATATCTGAAGGAGATAAAACCGCTATCTTTAAGAGATGTATCTGGGGGACTCCCCGCAGTCCAGTGGTTAGGACTCCTTGCTTCTATCCAGGGGCACAGGTTGGATCTCAGGTCAGGGAACTAACACCCTGAAAACCAAGGGGCACTGACATAAAAGAAGGAGAAGAAGAAGAGGTTAGAACAACTTTTTTTTAATTGCAGGATAATTGCTTTACAATGTTGCATTGGTTTCTACTGTAGGACAGTGTGAATCAGCCATAAGTCTACACATGTCCCCCGGCTTCTGAGCCTGCCTCCCACCCCACCCCACCCCACACCTCTAAGTTGTCAGAGAGCACCAGGAGGATTTCCTGTGCTGTTCAGCAACTTCTTATAGCTTCCTCGCTCGCATATGGCCACGTGCATGTTTCAGCATCACTCTCTGAATGCGTCCCTTCTTCCCCCTCTGGGTCCACAAGTCTGTCCTCTCTGTCTTTGCGTCTGCTCCTCCTCTGCAAACAGGTTCATCAGTGGCATTTTTCTAGATTCCATATATATGTATTAATGCATGATATTTGTTTTTCTCTTTCTAACTTATTTCACTGTATAACAGGCTCTAGGTTCATCTACCTCACTAGAACTGACCCAAGTTCATTCCTTTTTACGGCTGAGTGGTGTTCCATTCCATGTATGCACCACAGCTTCTTCAACCACTCACCTGTCGACGAGCATCTAGGTTGTTTCTACGTCCTGTTATAAACAGCACTACAATGAACACTGGGGCACGTGTGTCTTTTTGAGTTATGGTTTTCTCAAGGTATGTGTCCACCACAGGATTGCTGGGTCTGATGATTTTATTCCTAGTTCATCGTCTTCTTTGCAGCACTACTCATAATTACCAAATCATGGGAACAACCTTAGGGTCCATCTCAGATGAATGGATAAAAAGCATCACACACACACATACACACACACAATGGAACATTATTCAGCCATAAAAAGGAAAGAGAGCCTGCCTTTCTGACAACATGCATGGAACTTGAAGGCATTATGCTGCATTAAATACTATGCAATTTCATTTGTACCTGGAATCTAAATAAATCAGACTCAAAGAGAAAGTACTGGTGGTTGCCAGGGGCTTGTAGCTGGGGGGATGGGAGATGTCGGCCAATGGTTGTGTGTGTGTGAGGCACTCAGTCATGTCCCACTCTTTGCAACCCCATGGACTGTAGCCTGCAAGGCTCTTCTTTCCACGGGATTCTCCAGGCAAGAATACTGGAGTGGGTTGCCTGTCCGTTCTCCAGGGGATCTTCTCGACCCAGGGATAGAACCTGGGTCTCTAGCACTGCAGGCAGATTCTTCCATCTGAGCCACCAGGGAAGGCCTTTGGTCAATGGTTACAAACTTCCAACTATAAGATGAAATAGTGAATAAATCCTGGAGATCTAATATACAGTGTTGTGACTGTAAGTAACAGTACTGTATTATATACTTAAAAGTTGTTGAGAGTAGATCTTAAAAGTTATCAACACACACACACACAAAGGTAATTAAGTGAGGGGATGGAGGTGTTAACTAACCTGATTGTGGTAATATTTTCTCAATATATAAGTATTTGAAGTCATGTTGTATACCTTAAGGATACATATGTATCTACAATACTTCCACAAAGCTGAGGAAAGTTTTAAATGTCTTATAATAATTATTCTTGCATTCTAATTATCTATTTGTATAACCTAAATAATTTCTTCCACCCAGGTACATTCTTACTGAAAGAAGATTTGTCTATGACCTAAAAAGGAGTCATTTAATGAAACTTAATTGAATATGCCACTAGGATGTTGACCTACGTAACTGATTACTCATTCCAAGTGAATTCACTACCTGGGGAGGGTGACTTGGCTGCAAAGAAGACATTGTTTCCATCGTTTGTAATTTGCATTTATCAGAAGGCAAATCCCACACTGTATTTCTAAACCAAAGTGAAATTACATGTTTTCCCTTAGCCGAGGGTTATCTATGAGAGTTTCTTGAATTGAGAAAGCCAAATTTTTATTAAGTTGCTCAAAGTGATAAGATAAAGATGAAAACAATGATTCTGGAGTAGAATTACACGAGTAAGCTTCACGATGCAAACCTTTACCCTTCTCGTGACTCAGGAAACGCCAGCACCACAGCAAAGCCTAACATGGAAGCAGACCCCCAGCCACAGGCTATGCAGTGTAGACAGTTTATGACTCTCACCTCTTTAACTCAAGTCCAGCTAGAAATTCAGAGTAACCTGGTGGGGCATCTTGGTCCTCCAGGTTCTGAGTCACCATAAGCTCAAGCACCAGCAAGTTGCGACAACCCCTAGGCCTCACTGTGCTCACTAACAATAGATGGTGGCAATAGCGGCCCTGAACCCACGGGGATACGACGCATGGAAAGAGCTGCACGTACAGTATGTTACTAACGGAAAATTATTTGGTAACGTCCACCTTCGTCAAAACACTGGGCACCTTTCCATGAGGAAGCATTACGAGATTGAAGGTTTTTACAGATATTTAATTATGCTACTGTTTAAATGTAATTCAACTTCACAAAACCTGTATTTACCTATATTTAAGGAACACTTCATCTAGATGTGTTTCAGAGCAGTAACACATTTTACACCTACCCATGAGCTCTTAAATCAAATCAATAAAATGTCTAGCTGCCACCATGTTAACTAGAAAGTGCATTTGAACACTGACCTCAAAGGGACCGAGCAGGTCTAATCTGAGAGTTTCCAGGCAGGATCACGGAGGAATGGCTAACAGAGGCTGGATCGTGCCGATTAAGCAGTGGAGAGTCAGAGGAACAGGGAGGCCACAGGCAAGTATACAGGACAGCGCACAGTGTGCAAAGGGTTAAAAAGTCAGCTGAAGACACATCTGTGAGTGAACTTGAGACCTGTCGTGAACAAAGTGGTCCATGAGCCAGAAGATGGGCAAAAAAATAGGAAAGGAGTAAGCAGCCTAGAGATAAAAACAGAAGTAACCCAGGAGCGTTCACTGCTTTGGCTTGAGAACAGCTCAGAGGGGCAAAGCTCTGTTTCTGAATGATGCTGACACAGCTCAAATGGCTCAAGAGTTGGGGAAGCTGACGTGGATTAAAGGCCCAAGGGCTGAGTAGTCATGACTTTGGAAAGCAGCAGGGAGGATCAATATGTCACTAATACGATTCACAAGGTATTAATAGCATTAACCAAATGGCTAAGATCAAATCTTGTCACCTGAAAGGGAAAGTGGCTTCTCAAATGTCGGGCAAGAGATAAACCTAATACTAAGTAAACACATTCTGCTCTTTCCCACAGTACACAGGAAGACTCTGGACAAACACTTCAGCTGCTAAAGGGCAAGTACAACCTACACATTTAAAGCAACAATAACAAGAGAAAAGCAAAATTTACCACTATATACTGAGATTTGCAGTAAAGTGTTTGATTAAAAATGTTAAAAAACTAATAAATGCTCCCACAAAAATAAACCTTATATTAATAGTAGTATATAATGTTTTAAAAAAACTTTAAAATATATGGAAAGGAATGAAAATAGATTTCCTGTGATGCAAGTTAATCTGGTGTAACAAAAAACAATAAAAGAGAAAAGAGAAATACAAAAAAAGACTGATATAATAAACATACAGGTAGACTTTTAATTAATAACTTCACTGTTCACTCTTTTAACACGGGGATTTATATAAGACTCCACATTCCAGTACTCTTGCCTGGAGAATCCCATGGATGGAGGAGCCTGGAAGGCTGCAGTCCATGGGGTCACTAAGAGTCACACACGACAGAGCGACTTCACTTTCACTTTTCACTTTCATGCACTGGAGAAGGAAATGGCAACCCACTTCAGTGTTCTTGCTTGGAGAATCCCAGGGACAGGGGACCCTGGTGGGCTGCCGTCTGTGGGGTCGCACAGAGTCGGACACGACTGAAGCGACTTAGCAGCAGCAGCAGAGTAACAACTGTAATTTCCTATGGTCACTTAAAACCCTGGTGAAATACATTTTTAAGTATTCACATCAGCACTTTTATTTATCTCAGTTTAAAACAATCATGTTATAAAAGTGAAAGTATACAGAAGCCCATCGCTTAGGGATTTCTATAAACCATCCCTTTTTACTTGTCAAAGGAGATTTTTTTAAAAATCAAGTATTCACCTACACATTTGAAACAAAAAAATCCAAGAATATAAAATCTTTCTTAAATGACTTAAAGACATACATTTCTTTTCTTTCCTAAAAAAAACTTAAGCTTCTTAATTATTCTTCTAACAACTCGATCCAGAAATGGCATTTTCTACATGTTCACTATAAAGTAAATCACTATTTATACACCTCTCTATTCAATGTAATTCATTTAAAAATGTTATTAAATCTTACTCTGCCAGGCATTCTATTGTGTTTTAGGGTGAATCTGGAAATTCAAAAACAAGGAGGAAGATGCACAGTCAGACAGATAACCATGCTTCGTGGATGAGACGGCCCACTGACTGAGCACAGAGTTCGGCTCACATGGATTCAAACACTGAGATTCACTTATTCACTCAATACGTGTTTACTGAGTCACTGTTATGAACCAGGCATATCTATGTGGTTGATACACACAGTAAACAAACAACATCCTTAACCTTATGGAGTTTTAAAATGCTGTTAATGTCAGCCAACAGAAACTAGTAACATTTAAAAAACAATGAAACAATAGGATTCGTCAAAGGTGGCTCCACTGTTTCTGGCTTAGGTAATGGACACTCATATGAAATAAAGAACTTAGTGAAAGATCTGTAGAAAAGAAAATGGTCTGGGATCTGCTAAACTGCAGCTGCCTATCAGAGTCCTACATGGTGATTTCCAGGAAAAAGCAGGAAATATAAATCCGCAGCTCAGAAGGAAGTTCTGTAGAAACTAAGAGGTGGACACTTGGAAGTCATTCATACTGATAACAGATTTACAAATGGACAAGAGTTTCCAGAAATACTGCATTCCACCAGAAATGCTCATTCCCATCCCTATACTATTTTTTAAATCATGGAAGGAAACTGCGTTATACAGACTGAGTCATTCTAGAAAAATGTAAAACATGTATGTATAGGTTTCTGTCAACTGGATTGCATAGTAATTACCTGGATCAATCCTTCTTTATATCAAGATTCAAAACCACAAACATATTCACTTTAGTGACAGGCATAACTAAGATGCCCCCAAGCCTTTTCTCTGGTGCACACACCCTACACGCTGTGAACGCACTGTGCATTCTGTGAACACTGCAGTGCAATGTGCAGACTGTGACTACAAGGGATTTTTACTCTCATGATCAAGTTATGTACACGGTTCAGTTCAGTTCAGTCACTCAGTCGAGTCCAACTCTTTGCAACCCCATGGACTTCCCTGTACATCACCAACTCCTGGAGTTTACTTAAAGTCAAGTCCATTGAGTTGGTGATGCCATCCAACCACCTCATCCTCTGTCGTCCGCTTCTCTTCCCACCTTCAATCTTTCCCAGCATCAGGGTCTTTTCAAACGAGTCAGTTCTTAGCATCAGGTGGCCAAAGTATTCGAGCTTCAGCTTCAGCATTAGTCCTTTCAATGAATATTCATGACTGATTTCCTTTAGGATGGACTGGTTGGATCTCCTTGCAGTCCAAGGGACACTCAAGAGTCTCCTCCAGCACCATGATTCAAAAGCATCAATTCTTCAGCACTCAGCTTTCCTTATAGTCCAACTGTCACATCCATACATGACTACTGGAGAAACCACAGCTTTGACTAAATGGACCTTTGTTGGCAAAGTAATGTCTCTGCTTTTTAATGTGTTGTCTAGGTTGGTCATAACTTTTCTTCCAAGGAGCAAGGCTTTTTTAATTTCATTGCTGCAATCACTATCTGCAGTGATTTTGGCACCCAAAAAAATAAAGTTTGACACTGTTTCCACTGTTTCCCCATCTATTTGCCATGAGGTGATGAGACCAGATGCCATGATCTTAGTTTTCTGAATGTTGAGTTTTAAGCCAACTTTTTCACTCTTCTCTTCCACCAAGAGACTCTTTAGTTCTTCTTTGCTTTCTGCCATAAGTGTGGTGTCATCTGAATATCTGAGGTTATTGATATTTCTCCTGGCAATCTTGATTCCAGTTTGTGCTTCATCCAGTCCAACATTTCTCCTGATGTACTCTGCTTATAAGTTAAACAAGCAGGGTGACAATATACAGCCTTGACGTACTCCTTTTCCTATTTGAAACCAGTCTGTTCCATGTCTAGTTCTAACTATTGTTTCTTGACCTGCATACAGATTTCTTAGGAGGCAGGTCAGGTGGTCTGGTATTCCCATCTCTTTAATACTTTCTATAGTTTCTTGTGATCCACACAGTCAAAGGCTTTGGCATAGTCAATAAAGCACAAGTAGATGTTTTTCTTGAACTCTCTCACTTTTTTGGCAATTTGATCTCTGGTTCCTCCGCCTTTTCTAAATCCAGCTTGAACATTTGGAAGTTCACGGTTCATGTATTATTGAAGTCTGGTTTGGAGCATTTTGAGCACCACTTTGCCAGCGTGTGAGACGAGCACAATGCAGACTAATGGTCCACAGCGCTGTCAGCCAATAAATGAGCATCGCTTTAAATCATTACATTTGCGGCAATTTCTTATGCAAAAATAGCAAATTCACCTTTGAAGGTTGGGTTATTTTTCACATTAATCTCCTTAAAAGTAGAGGAGTATAGGGAAGTCGCTCAGTCATGTCAGACTCTTTGCCGCCCCATGGACTGTAGCCTACCAGCCTCCTCCGTCCATGGGATTTTCCAGGCAAGAGTACTGGAGTGGGGTGCCATTTGCTTCTCCAGGGGATCTTTCTGACTCAGGGATCAAACCCCAGTCCCTCACATTGCAGGCAGACACTTTACCGTCTGAGCCACCAGGGAAGCCCAGAGGAGTATGCTGCTGCTAAGTCGCTTCAGTCGTGTCCGACTCTGTGCGACCCCAGAGACGGTAGCCTACCAGGCTTCTCCAACCATGGGATACTCCAGGCAAGAACACTGGAGTGGGTTGCCATTTCCTTCCCCAATGCATGAAAGTGAAAAGTAAAGTGAAGTCACTCAGTTGTGTCCGACTCTTAGCGACCCCATGGACTGCAGCCTACCAGGCTCCTCCATCCATTGGATTTTCCAGGCAACAGTACTGGAGTGGGGTGCCATTGCCTTCTTCCCCAGAGGAGTATAAGAGTTCCCAAATTATGTGACCCATAACAAGTTTAACAAAAAGCATATCTGTCAACTGTTGTTAAAGTTGTAACATTTTTTTTTGTTTGTTTAACAGAAGTGCAAACTCAGAAAAGTGTATCACTACTTTACCAAGCTCATATTAACTCCAAAGACACTAACAGTTCTGGGGAATATATGCATGTTTCTAAGGAAACACACCATCTGGTAGCAGGACGTTCCTGAGAGGCCACAGTTTGTGAAAGCGCACGTTCATTTTCCTAGCTACTGTAGCTCTCCCAGCAGACCAGAACAGGCATCCAACCCAGAATTCCCTGAAGAGCCTGCACAGAAGACCCTATTAGCCATTCAGTTACATGGCACCGAAATCAGGACGACTCATTCCAAAAGCAGTAGCGTAAAGGAGATGTATTAGTCAGCTCGGGCTGTTATAACAAAATATGAACACATAGACTGGGCACCTGAAGCAACAAGATTTTATTTGCCCACAGTTCTGGGGACTGGGCAACCCAAGGTCAAGGTCCTTTCAGGGTTTGGTTCCCGGAGAGGCCTCCCTTCCAGCTGTCCTTACACGCTGGAGAGAGAACGTTAGTTCCCTGGCATCCCCTCTTGCAGGACATCAATCCCATGGGATTAGGAGCACACTCTTACAACCTCATTTAACCTTAACTACATCCTTACTCCAAATACAGTCACATTCACGATTAGGGTTTCAATATGCAGATTTTGGGGAAACATAATTCAGACCACAGCAGCAGAGAGTCCCAATCCAAATATCTTAAATTCCTTCACTTGGTAGGACAATATTATCCAAAAAGTATTTTAAATTTATTCAAATTTTAATATAACAGCCAAAACCTTTGACTGTGTAGATCACAATAAACTGTGGAAAATTCTGAAAGAGATGGGAATACCAGACCACCTGATCTGCCTCTTGAGAAATCTGTATGCAGGTCAGGAAGCAACAGTTATAACTGGACATGAACAACAGACTGGTTCCAAATAGGAAAAGGAGTACGTCAAGGCTGTATATTGTCAC
>SJYM01006570.1:3707-26339 GCA_006410775.1 Tragelaphus imberbis
TGGCTGGATGGCATCACTGACTCGATGGATGCGAGTCTGAGTGACCTCCGGGAGCTGGTGATGGACAGGGAGGCCTGGCATGCTGCGATTCATGGGGTCGCAAAGAGTCGGACACGACTGAGCGACTGATCTGATATGATCTGATCTGAGTCTTCTAGGCGTGTGTCCAGAAACTCCGTGTTTCCCTTCAGGAGCGCTAGGGTTCCCGGGGTTGCATTCAAGTTTCAGCCGGGGAATCAGGCCTTATCTCGAGTTGAAACAAATTACCCCTCTGTCCTCTCGAGTGGCCAAGGCAAGCTGTTAAAACTTATTGTTTTAAAAGAAAGGCAATCAAGCCTTCTGTGGAGTTTTGAAAGAGGACTCGTGTCTGTTCTCTAGGCCCTGCAGAAAAAGAAGGGCCTCATGTGGTGATGTCAGTGGAATCTCATGGTGTTTCCACGAGATGCGGCTCAACGTTTGGCATTTCTCTCCAGCTTCGACGGGGAGCTCAGGGAGCCTCTCTTGTGCCCCCAGGGAAGTCCAGTTGACACTCGAGCAGTGAGGACGGCCCGGGATGTCTCCCGATTCATGGCAGTGGAATCGGGCTTCAAGACGTGTTGAAGGGGGTATCTCGAGGTGTTTCTCGAGTTGCTGTAAGTATTCGTAGGTATTCTAAGCTTATGTCGGTGACCTCTGGCAGTTTCCCTTGGTGCCTATGTTAATGGGGAATACTGTGGAGTTGAGAGGGTTGTCTTGGGAATCCCTGGGTTCAGTGCCATGGAAGAGGGCCANGCAGTTGAGAGGGTGGTCTTGGGATTCCACTGGGTTCAGTGCCATGGAAGAGGGCCACATTTGGAGGTGAGTCTGGAATCTCAGGCTTCTTCTGTTCAGACATCAATCTCGGAGTCTTTGGGGGTTTTGATCAGGATGTTAGGCCTCACCTTGTGTGGAGGTATGGAATGCCGCTTGCCTCTCGAGGTGTTCATGGGGTATCCGGGCACTTGTCCAGTTGTCCTTGGAACCAGAGGCTCTTTCGGGAGGATGCACTCCAGGTCTATTGCCCCTTCGTGTGCTGACTTCATCCTCTGGGTTCCATTGGAAAAGGTGCTCAGGCATCGGGATTTCTATTGAGTGGACGAGGAAATCGGTGTCTTTCGTAATGTGGCACGAACCACGAGGACTCCTCTGCAGTTACCAAGTGAGACTTGCCTCCTCCTAAGATGGGACAGAAAGGTCCGTATGCCTTTCCCGACAAAGCAGTGGGACCAACCCTCATGTCAAGATCACGAGGGAAGAAGGGGCTCAGAGGAAGTTGTGCTGGTACCTTGGTGTTCTTCTCCAATGAGTCTCCTATGTTGGGCCATATTTGAAGTTTCTTTTAGGCTGACTAGTTCCGTTATGAAGATCCATTGGGTTCGTGGGATTTCTCTCTATAGGCTGCATTGGGAAATGGCTTCCTTTGTCGGTGACTGGGCAACCACGTGGTTATTATTGACTTACGGCGGGATTCTCGAGTTGCAACCCAGAACACAGGGAGCCACTCATGTGACCCCAGTGAAGACCCATGTCCATTCCAAATGGCGTGCGAGAGCTGGGGGATGCTGTGGTCTCGCTGCAGGCCAAAGAGACCTCTTCTACTTCTCTTAGCGTGTGTTAAGGAACTCTGTGTTCCTCTTCTGGGGCACTAGGGATCTCCTGGTTGCATTCAAGATTCGGCAGGGGAGTCGGACATCGTCTCGTTTTGAAAAAAAGAACCCCCTCTTCTCTCGAGTGGCCAAGGCTGTCTCTTGAAGCCCATTGTGTTAAACAAAGGGAATCAAGCTTTCTGTGGAGTTTTGAGAGGGGACTCGGGGTTGCTCTTTAGGCCCTGTAGGAAAAGTAGGGCCTCATATGTTGAAGTCGGGGGTAATCTCATGGTGTTTTCTCGAGCTGCAACTCGACGTGTGACGTTTCTCTCGAGCTTCGACGGGGAGCTCAGGGAGCCTCTCTTGTGGCCCCAGGGAAGTCCAGTCCCCACTCGAGCAGCGAGGACGGCCCGGGATGTCTCGCGATTCATGGCAGTGGAATCGGGGTTCAAGACGTGATGAAGGGGTATCTGGAGGTGTTTTTCGAGTTGCTGTAAGAATCCCTAGTTTCCCTAAACTTGTGTTGGTGACTTCTGGCAGTTTACCTTGGTGCCTATGAGAATGGGCAATACTGTGCATTTGAGAGGGTTGTTTTGGGATTCCACGGGGTTCAGTGCCATGGAAGAGGGCCACATCTGGATGTGAGGCGGGAATCTCAGGCTTCCTCTCCTGTTCTGACATCGATCTTCGGGTCTTTTTGGGTTCTGAATAGGGAGTTAGGCCTCGCCTTGTGTGGAACCACGGAACTCCACTATCCTCTCGAGGTGTTCATGGAGTGTCAGGCCCCTGGTCGAGTTGTCCTTGGAACCAGAGGCTCTTTCGTGAGGATGCACCCAGTGTGTCAGTGCTCCTTCGTGTGTTGACTTCATTCTCGGGGTTCCATTGGAAAAGGTGGGCAGGTATTGGGATTTCTCTTGAGTTGACGGGAACCTCGGTGTGTTTTGGAATGTGGCAAGAATGACGAGGCTTCCTCTCGAGTTTCCAAGTGAGAAGGGCCTCCTGCTGAGTTTTGGTGGAAGTCGGGATACCTTTCCAGGCATAGCGGGGGGATTGACACTCATATCGAGATCAGGAGGAAAGAAGGGGCTCAGAAGAAGATGTGCAAGGTACCTCGGTGTTCCTCTCCAAAGAGACCAGTATGTTGGGCCACATATGCTGTTTTCTCAAGGCCGTCTGTTTCCGTTTTGATGATCCAATGGGTTCGTGGTATTTCTCTCAACTCGGTGCAGTGGGACATGGCCTCCTCCGGCAATGACTGGGCAACAACGTGGGTATTCTGGACTTACGGCGGCATTCTCGAATTACGACCTGGAACTAAGCGAGGCGCTCGTGTGGCCCTAGGGAAAATCAATCTCCATTCCAAATGCCGTGGGAGAGCTCGTGAATGCTCTCGAGTCGCTGCAGGGTAAAAAGACCTCTTCTAGTCTTCTTAGCGTGTGTCCAGAAACTCCGTGTTCCCCTTCAGGAGCGCTAGGATTCCCGGGATTGAATTCAAGTTTCAGCCGGGGAATCAAGCCTCGTCTCGAGTTGAAACAAAGTACTCCTCTGTCCTCTCGAGTGGCCAAGGCAAGCTCTTGAAACCCATTGTGTTAAAAAAAGGCAATGAAGCCTTCTGTGGAGTTTTGAGAGAGGACTCGTTTCTGATCTCTAGGCTCTGCAGGAAAAGAAGGGCCTCATGTGGTGATGTCAGTGGAATCTCATGGTGTTTCCACAAGATGCGGCTCGACGTTTGGCATTTCTCTAGAGCTTCGACGGGAGCTCCGGGAGCCTCTCTTGTGTCACCATCGAAGTCCAGTCCACACTCGAGCAGCGAGGCCGGCCCGGGATGTCTCCCGATTCATTGCAGTGGAATCGGGCTTCAAGACGTGTTGAAGGGGGTATCTCAAGGTGTTTCTCCAGTTGCTGTAAGTATCCCTAGGTTCCCTAAGCTTGGGTCGGTGACCTCTGGCAGTTTCCCTTGGTGCCTATGTTAATGGGGAATACTGTGCAGTTGAGAGGGTTGTCTTGGGATTCCCCTGTGTTCAGTGCCATGGAAGAGGGACACATGTGGTTTTGAGGCGGGAATCTCAGGCTTCCTCTCCTGTTCTGACATCGATCTCGGGGTCTTTGGGGGTTCTGAACAGGGAGTTAGGCCTCACCTTGTGTGGAGGCACTGAACTCCGCTTTCCTCTCGAGGTGTTCATGGAGTGTCAGGCCACTTGTAGAGTTGTCCTTCGAACCAGAGGCAATTTCGATGGGATTCATCCAGTGTGTCAGTGCTCCTTCATGTGGTGACTTCATCCTTAGGGTTCCATTGGAAAAGGTTCACAGGCATTGCGACTTCTCTGGAGTTGATGGGGAAATCGGTGTCTTTTGAAATGTGGCACGAACCACGAGGCTTTCTCTCGAGTTTCCAAGTGAGAAGGGCCTCCTGCTGAGGTTTGATAAAAGGTCGGGTCCCTTTCCAGGCATAGCAGGGATCTTGACGCTCATGTCGAGATCATGAGGGAAGAAAGGGCTCAGAGAAAGTTGTGCCAGGAACCTCGGTGTTCCTCTCCACTGAGACCGGTATGTTGGGCCACATTTGCTATTTCCTCAAGCCTGTCAATTTCTGTTTCGATAATCCAATGGGTTCGTCATATTTCTCTCAACTCGGTGCAGCGGGACATGGCCTCCTCTGACGTTTACTGGGCAACCACGTGGTTATTCTCGACTTACGGCAGGAGTCTTGTGTTATGACAAGGAACTCAGCGAGCCTCTCCTGTCGCCCTCAGAAGAAAAATCTCCATTCCAAATGGCATGGGAGATCTGGGGATTGCTCTCCAGGCCGTGCAGGGCAAATAGACCTCTTCTAGTCTTCTAGGCGTGTGTCCAGAAACTTCATGTTCCGCTTCAGGGGCGCTAGGTACCTCGTGGTTTCATTCAAGATTCAACCGTGGAGTCTGGCCACGTTTCTTGTTGAAACAAAGAACTCCTCTCTCCTCTCGATTTGATAAGGATAGCTCTTGAAGCGTATTGTTTAAAAAAAGTAAAAGGCAATCAAGCCTTCTGTGGAGTTTTGAGTGTGGACTCGGGGATTCTCTCTAGGCCATGGAAGAACAGAACGGCCTCATGTGGCGATGTCCGGGGAATCTCAAGGTGTTTTCAGGTGATGCGTCTCGACGTGTGGTGTTTCTCTCGAGGTATGACGGGGAACTCAGGGAGCCTCTCTTCTGTCCCCAGGGAATTCCAGTGCCCATTGTAGTCGCTAGGATGGCCCAGGATGTCTCTCTAGTCACGGCAGGGGTATCGGGCTTCAAGAAGTGTTGAAGGGGATATATTGAGGGATTTCTCGAGTTACTGTTAGAATCCCTAGGTACCCTGGGCCTGTTACGGTGAAGTCTGGCAGCTTCCCTTGCTACCAATGAGAATGGGCAATACTGTGCAATTGAGAGGGTTGTCTTGGGATTCCACTGGGTTCAGTGCCATGGAAGAGGGCCACATCTGAAGGTGAGGCGGGAACCTCAGGCTTCCTCTCCAGTTCTAAATAGATCTGCGGGCCTTGGGGGTTCTGAACAGGGAGTTAGACCTCGCCTTGTGTGCAGCCACAGATCTCCAATATCCTCTCGAGGTGTTCATGGCGTGTCAGGCCCCTGGTCGAGTTGTCCTTGGAACCAGAGGCTCTTTTGGAGGATGCAACCAATGTGTCAGTGCTCCTTCGTGTGGTGACTTTATCCTCGGTGTTCCATTGGAAAAGTTGGGCAGGTATTAGGACTTCTCTTAAGTTGACGGGAAACTCGGTGTCTTCCGGAATGTGGCACGAACCACGAGGCTTCCTGTCGAGTTTCCAAGTGAGAAGGGACTCCTGCTGAGGTTTAGTGGAAGGTTGGGATACCTTTCCAGGCATACCGGGGGGATTGACACTCATGTCGAGATCAGGAGGGAAGAAGGGGCTCAGAAGAAGATGTGCCAGGTACCTCGGTGTTCCTCTCCAAAGAGACCGGTATGTTGGGCCACATATGCTGTTTCCTCAAGGCTGTCTGTTTCCGTTTCGATGATCCAATGGGTTCGTGGTATTTCTCTCAACTCGGTGCAGTGGGACATGGCCTCCTCCGGCGATGACTGGGCAACCACGTGGTTATTCTCGACTTACGGCGGGATTCTCGAGTTACGACCTGGAACTCAGCGAGCCACTCGTGTGGCCCCAGGGAAGATCAATCTCCATTCCAAATGGCGAGGGAGAGCTGGGGAATGCTCTAGAGTCGCTGCAGGGCAAAAAGACCTCTTCTAGTCTACTAGGCGTGTGTCCTGAAACTACGTGTTCCGATTCAGGGGCCCAAGGCTTCTCTGGGTGGCATTCAAATTTCAGCCGGGGAATCAGGCCTCGTCGCGAGTTGAAACAAAGTACTCCTCTGTCCTCTCGAGTGGCCAAGGCAAGCTCTTGAAACCCATTGTGTTAAAAGAAAGGCAAACAAGCCTTTTGTGGAGTTTTGAGAGTGGACTCGGGGTTACTCTCTAGGCCATGGAGGTAAAGAACGGCCTCATGTGCCGATGTCCGGGGAATCTCAAGATGTTTTCTGGAGCTGCGTCTCGACGTGTGGTGTTTCTCTCGAGGTATGAAGGGGAAGTCAGGGAGCCTCTCTTCTGTCCCCAGGAAATTCCATTGCCCATTGTAGTAGCGAGGACGCCCCAGGATGTCTCTCTAGTCACGGCAGGGGTATCGGGCTTCAAGAAGTGATGAAGGGTATATCTCGAGGTGTTTATCGAGTTGCTGTAAGAATCCCTGGGTTCCCTGGGCCTGTGACGGTGACCTCTGGCAGCTTCCCTTGGCACCTATGCGAATGGGCAATACTGTGCAGTTGAGAGGGTGGTCTTGGGATTCCACTGGGTTCAGTGCCATGGAAGAGGGCCACATTTGGAGGTGAGTCTGGAATCTCAGGCTTCTTCTGTTCAGACATCAATCTCGGAGTCTTTGGGGGTTTTGATCAGGATGTTAGGCCTCACCTTGTGTGGAGGTATGGAATGCCGCTTGCCTCTCGAGGTGTTCATGGGGTATCCGGGCACTTGTCCAGTTGTCCTTGGAACCAGAGGCTCTTTCGGGAGGATGCACTCCAGGTCTATTGCCCCTTCGTGTGCTGACTTCATCCTCTGGGTTCCATTGGAAAAGGTGCTCAGGCATCGGGATTTCTATTGAGTGGACGAGGAAATCGGTGTCTTTCGTAATGTGGCACGAACCACGAGGACTCCTCTGCAGTTACCAAGTGAGACTTGCCTCCTCCTAAGATGGGACAGAAAGGTCCGTATGCCTTTCCCGACAAAGCAGTGGGACCAACCCTCATGTCAAGATCACGAGGGAAGAAGGGGCTCAGAGGAAGTTGTGCTGGTACCTTGGTGTTCTTCTCCAATGAGTCTCCTATGTTGGGCCATATTTGAAGTTTCTTTTAGGCTGACTAGTTCCGTTATGAAGATCCATTGGGTTCGTGGGATTTCTCTCTATAGGCTGCATTGGGAAATGGCTTCCTTTGTCGGTGACTGGGCAACCACGTGGTTATTATTGACTTACGGCGGGATTCTCGAGTTGCAACCCAGAACACAGGGAGCCACTCATGTGACCCCAGTGAAGACCCATGTCCATTCCAAATGGCGTGCGAGAGCTGGGGGATGCTGTGGTCTCGCTGCAGGCCAAAGAGACCTCTTCTACTTCTCTTAGCGTGTGTTAAGGAACTCTGTGTTCCTCTTCTGGGGCACTAGGGATCNGTATTCTGGACTTACGGCGGCATTCTCGAATTACGACCTGGAACTAAGCGAGGCGCTCGTGTGGCCCTAGGGAAAATCAATCTCCATTCCAAATGCCGTGGGAGAGCTCGTGAATGCTCTCGAGTCGCTGCAGGGTAAAAAGACCTCTTCTAGTCTTCTTAGCGTGTGTCCAGAAACTCCGTGTTCCCCTTCAGGAGCGCTAGGATTCCCGGGATTGAATTCAAGTTTCAGCCGGGGAATCAAGCCTCGTCTCGAGTTGAAACAAAGTACTCCTCTGTCCTCTCGAGTGGCCAAGGCAAGCTCTTGAAACCCATTGTGTTAAAAAAAGGCAATGAAGCCTTCTGTGGAGTTTTGAGAGAGGACTCGTTTCTGATCTCTAGGCTCTGCAGGAAAAGAAGGGCCTCATGTGGTGATGTCAGTGGAATCTCATGGTGTTTCCACAAGATGCGGCTCGACGTTTGGCATTTCTCTAGAGCTTCGACGGGAGCTCCGGGAGCCTCTCTTGTGTCACCATCGAAGTCCAGTCCACACTCGAGCAGCGAGGCCGGCCCGGGATGTCTCCCGATTCATTGCAGTGGAATCGGGCTTCAAGACGTGTTGAAGGGGGTATCTCAAGGTGTTTCTCCAGTTGCTGTAAGTATCCCTAGGTTCCCTAAGCTTGGGTCGGTGACCTCTGGCAGTTTCCCTTGGTGCCTATGTTAATGGGGAATACTGTGCAGTTGAGAGGGTTGTCTTGGGATTCCCCTGTGTTCAGTGCCATGGAAGAGGGACACATGTGGTTTTGAGGCGGGAATCTCAGGCTTCCTCTCCTGTTCTGACATCGATCTCGGGGTCTTTGGGGGTTCTGAACAGGGAGTTAGGCCTCACCTTGTGTGGAGGCACTGAACTCCGCTTTCCTCTCGAGGTGTTCATGGAGTGTCAGGCCACTTGTAGAGTTGTCCTTCGAACCAGAGGCAATTTCGATGGGATTCATCCAGTGTGTCAGTGCTCCTTCATGTGGTGACTTCATCCTTAGGGTTCCATTGGAAAAGGTTCACAGGCATTGCGACTTCTCTGGAGTTGATGGGGAAATCGGTGTCTTTTGAAATGTGGCACGAACCACGAGGCTTTCTCTCGAGTTTCCAAGTGAGAAGGGCCTCCTGCTGAGGTTTGATAAAAGGTCGGGTCCCTTTCCAGGCATAGCAGGGATCTTGACGCTCATGTCGAGATCATGAGGGAAGAAAGGGCTCAGAGAAAGTTGTGCCAGGAACCTCGGTGTTCCTCTCCACTGAGACCGGTATGTTGGGCCACATTTGCTATTTCCTCAAGCCTGTCAATTTCTGTTTCGATAATCCAATGGGTTCGTCATATTTCTCTCAACTCGGTGCAGCGGGACATGGCCTCCTCTGACGTTTACTGGGCAACCACGTGGTTATTCTCGACTTACGGCAGGAGTCTTGTGTTATGACAAGGAACTCAGCGAGCCTCTCCTGTCGCCCTCAGAAGAAAAATCTCCATTCCAAATGGCATGGGAGATCTGGGGATTGCTCTCCAGGCCGTGCAGGGCAAATAGACCTCTTCTAGTCTTCTAGGCGTGTGTCCAGAAACTTCATGTTCCGCTTCAGGGGCGCTAGGTACCTCGTGGTTTCATTCAAGATTCAACCGTGGAGTCTGGCCACGTTTCTTGTTGAAACAAAGAACTCCTCTCTCCTCTCGATTTGATAAGGATAGCTCTTGAAGCGTATTGTTTAAAAAAAGTAAAAGGCAATCAAGCCTTCTGTGGAGTTTTGAGTGTGGACTCGGGGATTCTCTCTAGGCCATGGAAGAACAGAACGGCCTCATGTGGCGATGTCCGGGGAATCTCAAGGTGTTTTCAGGTGATGCGTCTCGACGTGTGGTGTTTCTCTCGAGGTATGACGGGGAACTCAGGGAGCCTCTCTTCTGTCCCCAGGGAATTCCAGTGCCCATTGTAGTCGCTAGGATGGCCCAGGATGTCTCTCTAGTCACGGCAGGGGTATCGGGCTTCAAGAAGTGTTGAAGGGGATATATTGAGGGATTTCTCGAGTTACTGTTAGAATCCCTAGGTACCCTGGGCCTGTTACGGTGAAGTCTGGCAGCTTCCCTTGCTACCAATGAGAATGGGCAATACTGTGCAATTGAGAGGGTTGTCTTGGGATTCCACTGGGTTCAGTGCCATGGAAGAGGGCCACATCTGAAGGTGAGGCGGGAACCTCAGGCTTCCTCTCCAGTTCTAAATAGATCTGCGGGCCTTGGGGGTTCTGAACAGGGAGTTAGACCTCGCCTTGTGTGCAGCCACAGATCTCCAATATCCTCTCGAGGTGTTCATGGCGTGTCAGGCCCCTGGTCGAGTTGTCCTTGGAACCAGAGGCTCTTTTGGAGGATGCAACCAATGTGTCAGTGCTCCTTCGTGTGGTGACTTTATCCTCGGTGTTCCATTGGAAAAGTTGGGCAGGTATTAGGACTTCTCTTAAGTTGACGGGAAACTCGGTGTCTTCCGGAATGTGGCACGAACCACGAGGCTTCCTGTCGAGTTTCCAAGTGAGAAGGGACTCCTGCTGAGGTTTAGTGGAAGGTTGGGATACCTTTCCAGGCATACCGGGGGGATTGACACTCATGTCGAGATCAGGAGGGAAGAAGGGGCTCAGAAGAAGATGTGCCAGGTACCTCGGTGTTCCTCTCCAAAGAGACCGGTATGTTGGGCCACATATGCTGTTCCTCAACGCTGTCTGTTTCCGTGTCGATGATTCAAAGTTTCGTGGTATTTCTCTCAACTCGGTGCAGTGGGACATGGACTCCTCCGGGGATGACTGGGCAACCACGTGGTTATTCTGGACTTATGGCGGGATTCTCAAGTTATGACCTGGAACTCAGTGAGCCGCTCGTGTGGCCCCAGGGAAGATCAATCTCCATTCCAAATGGTGTGGGAAAGCTGGGGAATACTCTCGAGTCGCTGCAGGGCAAAAAGACATCTTCTAGTCTTCTAGGCGAGTGTCCAGAAATTCCGTGTTGCCCTTCAGGTGCGCTACGGTTCCCGGGGTTGCATTCAAGTTTCAGCCGGGGAATCAGGCCTCGTCTCGAATTGAAACAAAGTACTCCTCTGTCCTCTCGAGTGGCCAAGGCAAGCTCTTGAAACCCATTGTGTTAAAAGAAAGGCAATCAAGCCTTCTGTGGAGTTTTCAGAGAGGACTCGTGTCTGTTCTCTAGGCCCTGCAGGAAAAGAAGGGCCTCATGTGTTGATGTCAGTGGAATCTCATGGTGTTTCCTCGAGATGCGGGTGGACGTTTGGCATTTCTCTGGAGGTTCGACATGGACCTCAGGGAGCCTCTCTTGTGTTCCCAGGGAAGTCTAGTCCACATTGGAGTAGCGAAGAGTGCCCGGGATGGCTCTCCATTCATGGCAGGGGTATCGGGCTTCAGGACGTGTTGAAGGGGGTATCTCAAGGTGTTTCTCGAGTTGCTGTAGGAAAGCCTAGGTTGTCTGGGCTTGTGTCGGTGACCTCTGGCAGCTTCCCTTGGTGCCTAAGAGAATGGGAAATACTGTTCAGTTGAGAGACATGTCTTGGGATTCCACTGGGTTCAGTGCCATGGAAGAGGGCCACATCTGGAGGTGAGGCGGGAATCTCAGGCTTCCTCTCCAGTTCTAAATAGATCTCCGTGTCTTTGGGGGTTCTGAACAGGGAGTTAGGCCTCGCCTTGTGTGGAGCCACGGAACTCCACTATCCTCTCGAGGTGTTCATGGAGTGTCAGACCCCTTGTCGAGTTATCCTTGGAACTAGAGGCTCTTGCCGGAGGATGAACCAGTGTGTCAGTGCTCCTTCGTGTGGTGACTTCATAATTGGGGTTCCATTGGAAAAGGAGACTAGGTATTGGTACTTCCCTTGAGTTGAGGGAAACTCGGTGTCTTTCGGAATATGGCACGAACCACGAGGCTTCCTCTCGAGTTTCCAAGTGAGAAGGGCCTCCTGCTGAGGTTTGGTGGAAGGTCGGGATATCTTTCCAGTCATAACGGGGGGATTGATACACATGTGGAGATCAGGAGGGAAGAAGGGGCTCAGAAGAAGATGTGCCAGGCTCCTCGGTGTTCCTCTCCAAATAGACCGGTATGGTGGACCACATATGCCGTTTCCTCAAGGCTGTCTGTTTCCGTTTCGATGATCCAATGGGTTCGTGGTATTTCCATCAACTCGGTGCAGTGGAACATGTCCTTCCCTGGCGATGACTGGGCAACCACGTGGTTATTCTGGACTTACGGCGGGATTCTCTAGTTACGACCTGGAACTCAGGCAGCCGCTCGTGTGGCCTCAGGGAAGATCAATCTCCATTCCAAATGACGTAGGAGAGCTTGGGAATGCTCTCGAGTCGCTGCAGGGCAAAAAGACCTCTTCTAGTCTTCTAGCCGTGTGTCCAGAAATTCCGTGTTCCCCTTCAGCAGCGCTAGGGTTCCCGGGGTTGCATTCAAGTTTCAGCCAGGGAATAAGGCCTCGTATCGAGTTGAAACAAAGTACTACTCTGTCCTCTCAAGTGGCCAAGGCAAGATCTTGCAACCCATTGTGTTAATAGAAGTGCAAACAAGCCTTCTGTGGAGTTTTGAGAGAGGACTCGTGTCTGGTCTCTAGGCCCTGCAGGAAAAGAAGGGCCTCATGTGTTGATGTCAGTGGAATCTCATGGTGTTTCCTCAAGATGCGGCTCGATTTTTGGCATTTCTCTAGAGCTTCGACGGGAACCTCAGGGAGCCTCTCTTCTGTCCCCAGGGAAGTCCAGTCCCTGTTGTAGTAGTGAAGAGTGCCCGGGATGGTTCTCCATTCACAGCAGCGGAATTGGGCTTCAGGACGTGTTAATGAGGGTATCTCAAGATGTTTCTCGAGTTGCTATAAGAAAGCCTAGGTTGACTGGGCTTGTGACGGTGACCTCTGGCAGCTTCCCTTGGTGCCTATGAGAAGGGATAATACTGTGCAGTTGAGAGGTTTATCTTGGGATTCACCTTGGTTCAGTGCCATGTAACCGGGTCTCATATGGGGGTGATGCAGGAATCTCAGGCTTCTTCTTCTGTTCAGACATCGATCTCGGAGACTTTGGGTATTTTGAACAGGATGTTAGGTCTCACCTTGTATGGAGGCATGGAACACCGCTTGCCTCTCGAGGTGTTCATGAAGTATCAGGCCACTTGTCAAGTTGTCCTTGGAACCAGAGATTCTTTCAGGAGGATGCACGCAGGTTGTGAGTGCCCCTTCGTGTGGTGACTTCATCCTCTGGGTTCCATTGGAAAAGGTGCTCAGGCATCGGTTTTCTCTTGATTGGACGGGGAAATAGGTGTCTTTCGGAATGTGGCACGAACCACGAGGTTTCCTCTGCAGTTACCAAGTGAGACCGGCCTCCTCCTGAGATCGGACAGGAAGGTCGGTATCCCTTTACAGACAAAGCAGTGGGACCGACCCTCATGTCAAGATCAAGAGGGAAGAAGGAGCTCAGAGGAAGTTGTGCTGAAACCTTTGTGTTCTTCTCCAATGAGACCCCTATGTTGGGCCGTATTTGAAGTTTCCTCTAGGCTGACTAGTTCCGTTACGATGATCCAGTGGATTCGTTGGATTTCTCTCTATAGGCTGCATCGGGAAATGGCTTCCTTTGGCGGTGTCTGGTCAACCACGTGGTTATTTGTGACTTACGGCGGGATTCTCGAGTTGCCACCCAGAACTCAGGGAACTACTCCTGTGGCCCCAGGGAAGACCCATGTCCATTCCAAATGGCATGGGAGAGCTGTGGATTGATCTGGAGTCGCTGCAGGCCAAAGAGACCTCTTCTACATCTCTTAGCGTGTGTTAAGGAACTCTGTGTTTCCCTTCTGGGGCACTAGGGATCTCCTGGTTGCATTCAAGCTTTAACAGGGGAGTCAGACATCATATCGTTTTGAAATGAAGACCCCCCCCCCCACTCCTCTCGAGCGGCCAAGGCTGGCTCTTGAAGCCCATTGTGTTAAAGAAAGGGAATCAAGCCTTCTGTGGAGTTTTGAGAGAGGACTCGGTGTTGCTCTCTAACACCTGCAGGAAAAGAGAGGTCTCATATGCCGATGTTGGGGGTAATCTCATGGTGTTTTCTCGAGCTGCAACTCGAAGTGTGGCGTTTCTCTCGAGCTACGACAGGGAGGTCAGGGAGCCTCTCTTGTGTCCCCAGGGAAGTCCAGTCCCCACTCGAACAGCGAGGATGGCCCGGGATGTCTCCCGATTCATGGCAGTGGAATTGGGCTTCAAGACGTGTTGAAGGGGGTATAGAGTTGTTTCTCGAGTTGCTGTTAGAATACCTAGGTTCCCTAAGCCTGTGTCGGTGACTTCTGGCAGTTTCCTTTGGTGCCTATGAGAATGGGGAATACTGTGCAGTTGAGAGGGTTGTCTTGTGATTCCCCTGAGTTCAGTGCCATGGAAGAGGGCCACATGTGGTGTTGAAGCGGGAATTTCAGGCTTCCTCTCGTGTTCTGACATCGATCTCAGGGTCTTTGTTTGTTCTGAACAGGGAGTTAGGCCTCGCCTTGTGTGGAGGCATGGAACTCTGCTTTCGACTCGAGGTGTTCATGGAGTGTCAGGCCACTTGTCGAGTTGTCCTTCGAACCAGAGGCAATTTCGAGAGGATGCAAGAAGTGTGACAGTGCTCCTTCGTGTGGTGACTTCATCCTCTGTGTTCCATTGGAAAAGGTGCTCAGGCATCAGGTTTTCTCTTGAGTTTACGGGGAAATCGGTGCCTTTTGGAATGTGGCATGAACCACGAGGGATCCTCTGCAGTTACCAAGTGAGACCGGCCTCCTCCTGAGATGGGACAGGAAGTTCGGTATCCCTTTCCAGACAAAGCAGTGGGACCGACCCTCATGTCAAGATGAAGATGGAAGAAGGGGCTCAGAGGAAGTTGTGCTGGAACCTTAGTGTTCTTCTCCAATGAGACCCCTATATTGGGCCATATTTGAAGTTTCCTCTAGGCTGACTAGTTTCGTTACAATGATTCAGTGGGTTCGTGGGATGTCTCTCTATAAGCTAAATCGGGAAATGGCTTCCTTTGGCGGTGACTGGGCAACCACGTGGTTATTATTGACTTACGGCGGGATTCTCGAGTTACGACCCGGAACTCAGCGAGCCTCTCCTGTTTCCCTATGAAAGACCGATCTCCATTCTAAATGGCATGGGAGAGCTGGGGATTACTCTCCATGCCATGCAGGGCAAAGAAATCTCTTCTAGTCTTCTAGGCGTGTGTCCAGAATCTCCATGTTCCGCTTCAGGGGTACTAGGTATCTCGTGGGTTCATTCAAGCTTCAGCCGTGGAGTCTGGCCACGTTTCTAGTTGAAACAAAAAACTCCTCACTCCTCTCGAGTCGACAAGGCTAGCTCTTGAATGCCATTGTTTAAAAAAAGTAAAAGGCAATGAAGCCTTCTGTGGCATTTTGAGAGTAGACTCGGGGTTTCTCTCTAGGCCATGCAGGAAAAGAACGGCCTCATGTGGCGATGTCCGGCGAATCTCAAGGTGTTTTCTGGACCTGCGTCTCGACGAGTTGTGTTTCTCTCGAGGTATGACGGGAAACTCAGGGAGCCTCTCTTCTGTCCCCAGGGAATTCCAGTGCCCATTGGAGTAGCGAGGACGACCCAGGATGTCTCTCTAGTCACAGCAGGGTATCGGGCTTCAAGAAGTGTTGAAGGGGATATCTCGAGATGTTTCTCGAGTTGCTGTAAGAATCCCTAGTTTCCCTGGGTCTGTGACGGTGACCTCTGGCAGTTTCCCTTGGTGCCTATGAGAATGGGCAATACTGTGCAGTTAAGAGTGTTGTCTTGGGATTCCTCTGGGTTCACTGCCATGGAAGAGGGCCACATGTGGTGTTGAGGCTGAAATCTCAGGCTTCCTCTCCTGTTCTGACATCGATCTCCTGGTCTTTTGGGGTTCTGAACAGGGAGTTAGGCTTCACCTTTTGTGGAGCCACGGAACTCCACTATCCTCTCGAGGTGTTCATGGAGTGTCAGGCCCCTTGTCGAGTTGTCCTTGGAACCAGAGGCTCTTTCAGGAGGAAGCATCCAGTGTGTCAGTGCTCCTTCGTGTGTTGACTTCATCCTCGGGGTTCCATTGGAAAAGGTGGGCAGGTATTGGGACTTCTCTTGAGTTGCCGGGAAACTCGGTGTCTTTCGGAATGTGGCACGAACCACGAGGCTTCCTCTCGAATTTCCAAGTGAGAAGGGCCTCCTGCTGCAGTTTAGTGGAAGGTCGGGATATCTTTCCAGGCATAGCGGGGGGATTGACACTCATGTTGATATCAGGAGGGGAGAAGGGGCTCAGAAGAAGATGTGCCAGGTACCTCGGTGTTCCTCTCCAAACAGACCGGTATGTTGGGCCACATATGCTGTTTTCTCAAGGCCGTCTGTTTCCGTTTCGATGATCCAATTGGTTCGTGGTATTTCTCTCAACTCGGTGCAGTGGGACATGGCCCCCTGTGGCGATGACTGGGCAACCACGTGATTATTCTCAACTTACGGCGGGATTCTCGAGTTACGACCCTGAACTCAGTGAGCCGCTCGTGTGGCCCCACCGAAGATCAATCTCCATTCTAAATGGCGTGGGAGTGCTGGGGAATGCTCTCGAGTCGCTGCAGGGCAAAAATACTTGTTCTAGACTTCTAGTCGTGTGTCCAGATACTCCGTGTCCCCCTTCAGGGGCGCTAGGGTTCCCGGGGTTGCATTCAAGTTTCAGCGGGGAATCAGGCCTCATCTCGAGTTGAAACAAAGTACTCCTCTGTCCTCTCGAGTGGCCAAGGCAAGCTCTTGAAACCCATTGTGTTAAAAGAAAGGCAATCAAGCCTTCTGTGGAGTTTTGAGAGAGGACTCGTGTCTGCTCTCTAGGCCCTGCAGGAAAAGAAGGGCCTCATGCGGTGATGTCAGTGGAATCTCATGGTGTTTCCTCGAGATGCGGCTCCATGTTTGGCATTTCTCTCGAGCTTAGACGGGGACCTCAGGGAGCCTGTCTTGTGTCCCCAGGGAAGTCCAGTACTCATTGGAGTAGTGAAGAGTGCCCGGGATGGCTCTCCATTCACGGCAGGGGAATCGGGCTTCAGGACGTGTTGAAGGGGGTATCTCAAAGTGTTTCTCGAGTTGCTGTAAGAAAGCCTGGGCTGTCTGGGTTTGTGACGGTGCCCTCTGGCAGCTTCCCTTGGTGCCTATGAGAAGGGATAATACTGTGCACTTGAGAGGTTTGTCTTGGGATTCACCTGGGTTCAGTGCTATGTAAGAGGCTATCATGTGGAGTTGAGGCGGGAATCTCAGGCTTCTTCTTCTGTTCAGACATCGATCTCCGAGTCTTTGGGGGTTTTGAACTGGATTTTAGGCCTCACCTTGTGTGGAGGCATGGAACGCCGCTTGCCTCTCGAAGTGTTCATGGGATATCTGGCCACTTGTCGAGTTGTCCTTGGAACCAGAGGCTCTTTCGGGAGGATGCACCCCGGTTGTGAGTGCCCCTTCGTGTGGTGACTTCATCCTCTGGATTCCATTGGAAAAGGTGCTCAGGCATCGGGATTTCTCTTGAGTGGATGGGGAAATCAGTGTCTTTCGGAATGTGGCACGAACCACGAGGGTTCCTCTGCAGTTACCATGTGAGACCGGCCTCCTCCTGAGATGGGACAGGAAGGTCGGTATCTCTTTCCAGACAAAGCAGTGGGACCGACCCTCATGTCGAGATGAAGAGGGAAGAAGGTGCTCAGAGGAAGTTGTGCTGGAACCTTGGTGTTTTTCTCCAGTGAGACCCCTATGTTGGGCCATATTTGAAGTTTCCTTTAGGCTGACTAATTCTGTTACGATGATTCATTGGATTCGTGGGATGTCTCTCTATAGGCTGCATCGGGAAATGGCTTCCTTTGGCGGTGACTGGGCAACCACGTGGTTATTATTGACTTACGGCGGGATTCTCGAGTTGCCACCCAGAAGTCAGGGAGCCACTCATGTGGCCCCAGGGAAGACCCATGTCCATTCCAAATGGCGTGGGAGAGCTGGTGATGGCTCTGGAGTCGCTGCAGGCCAAAGAGACCTCGTCTACTTCTCTTAGCTTGTGGTCCTTGGAACCAGAGGCTCTTTCAGGAGGATGCACCCCGGGTGTGAGTGCCCCTTTGCGTGGTGACTTCATCCTCTGGGTTTCATTGGAAAAGGTTCTCAGGCATAGGGATTTCTCTTGAGTGGACGGGGAAATCGGTGTCTTTCGGAATGTGACACGAACCACGAGGGTTCCTCTGCAGATACCAAGTGAGAGCGGCCTCCTCCTGAGATGGAACAGAAAGGTCGGTATCCCTTTCCAGACAAAGCAGTGGGACAGAACCTCATGTCAAGGTCAAGAGTGAAGAAGGGGCTCAGAGGAAGTTGTGCTGGAACCATGGTGTTCTTCTCCAATAAGTCCCATATGTTGGGCCATATTTGAAATTACCTCTAGGCTGACTCTTTCCATTACGATGATCCAGTGGGTTCGTGGGATTTCTCTCTATAGGCTGCATTGGGAAATGGCTTCCTTTGGCGGTGACTGGGCTACCACGTGGTTATTAGTGACTTACGGTGAGATTCTGGAGTTGACAGCCAGAACTCAGGGAGCCACTCATGTAGCCCCAGGGAAGACCCATCTGCATTCCAAATGGCGTGGGAGAACTGGGGATTGCTCTGGAGTCGCTGCAGGCCAAAGAGACCTCTTCTACTTCCCTTAGCGTGTGTTCAGAAACTCTGTGCTCCCCTTCTGGGGCACTAGAGATCTCCTGGTTGCATTCAAGCTTCAGCAGGGTAGTCAGATATCGTCTCGTTTTGAAACGAAGAACACCCTTCTCCTCTCGAGTGGCCAAGGCTGGCTCTTGAAGCCCATTGCGTTAAACAAAGGGAATCAAGCCTTCTGTGGAGTTTTGAGAGAGGATTGGGGATGCTCTCTCGGCCCTGCAGGAAAAGAAGGGCCTCATATGTCGATGTCGGGGGTAATCTCATGGTGTTTTCTCGAGCTGCAACTCGACGTGTGGCGTTTCTCTCGAGCTATGACGGGGAGCTCAGGGAGCCTCTCTTGTGTCCCCAGGGAAGTCCAGTCCCCACTCGAGGAACGAGGACGGCCCGGGATGTCTCCAGATCAGTGGCAGTGGAATCGGGCTTCAAGACGTGTTGAAGGGGTTATCTCGAGTGTGTTTCTCGAGTTGTTGTAAGAATCCCATAATTCTGAAAGCTTATGTCGGTGACCTCTGGCAGTTTCCCTTGGTGCCTATGAGAATGGGGAATACTGTGCAGTTGAGAGGGTTGTCTTGGGATTCCCCTGGGTTGAGTGCCATGGAAGAGGGCCACATGTGGTGTTGAGTTGGGAATCTCAGGCTTTCTTTCCGGTTGTGACATCGATCTCGGGGTCTTTGGGGGTACTGAACAGGGAGTTAGGCCTCGCCTTCTGTGGAGGCACGGAACTCCGCTTTCCTCTCGAGGTGTTCATGGAGTGTCAGGCCACTTGGAAAATTGTCCTTCGAACCAGAGCCCATTACGAGAGGATGCACCCAGTGTGTCAGTGCTGCTTCGTGTGGTGACTTCATCCTCGGGGTTCCATTGGAAAAGGTTCACAGGCCTTGGGACTTCTCTGGAGTTGATGGGGATATCGGTGTCTTTCGGAATGTGGCACGAACCACGAGGCTTCCTCTCGAGTTTCCAAGTGAGAAGGGCCTCCTGCTGAGGTTTGATGGAACGTCGGGTCCCTTTCCAGGCATAGCAGGGGTCTTGACGCTCATGTCGAGATCAGGAGGGAAGAAAAGGCTTCGAGAAAGTTGTGCCAGGAACCTCGGTGTTCCTCTCCACTGAGACCGGTGGGTTGGGCCACATTTGCTGTTTCCTTAAGGCTGTCTATTTCCGTTTCGATAATCCAATGGGTTCATGGTATTTGTCTCAACTCGGAGCAGCGGTACATGGCCTCCTCTGGAATTTACTGGGCAACCACGTGGTTTTTCTCGACTTACGGCGGGATTCTCGAGTTACGACCCGGAACTCAGCGAGCCTCTCCTGTTGCCCTATAGAAGACCAGTCTCCATTCCAAATGGCATGGGAGAGCTGGGGATTGCTCTCCAGGCCGTGCAGGGCAAAGAGACCTCTTCTAGTCTTCTAGGCGTGTGTCCAGAAACTCCATGTTCCGCATCAGGGGCGCTAGATATCTCTTGGGTTCATTTAAGCTTCAGCCGTGGAGTCTGGACACGTTTCTAGTTGAAACAAAGAACTCCATTCTCCACTTGAGTGGACAAGTCTAGCTCTTGGAGCCCATTGTTTAAAAAAAGTAAAAGGCAATCAAGCCTTCTGTGGAGTTTAGAGAGTGGACTCGGGGTTTCTCTCTAGGACATGGAGGAAAAGAACAGCCTGATGCGGCGATGTTCGGGGAATCTCAATGTGTTTTCCGGAGCTGCGTCTCGAATGTGGTGTTTCTCTTGAGGTATGACGGGGAACTCAGGGAGCCTCTCTTCTGTCCCCAGGGAATTGAAGGGCCGATTGAGGTAGCGAGGACGGCCCAGGATGTCTCTCTAGTCACGGCAGGGGTATCGGGCTTCAAGAAGTGTTAAAGGGGATATATCGAGGTGTTTCTCGAGTTGATGTAAGAATCCCTAGGTTCCCTGTGCCTGTGACGGTGACCTCTGGCAGCTTCCCTTGGTGCCTATGAANAGGCTGCATTGGGAAATGGCTTCCTTTGGCGGTGACTGGGCTACCACGTGGTTATTAGTGACTTACGGTGAGATTCTGGAGTTGACAGCCAGAACTCAGGGAGCCACTCATGTAGCCCCAGGGAAGACCCATCTGCATTCCAAATGGCGTGGGAGAACTGGGGATTGCTCTGGAGTCGCTGCAGGCCAAAGAGACCTCTTCTACTTCCCTTAGCGTGTGTTCAGAAACTCTGTGCTCCCCTTCTGGGGCACTAGAGATCTCCTGGTTGCATTCAAGCTTCAGCAGGGTAGTCAGATATCGTCTCGTTTTGAAACGAAGAACACCCTTCTCCTCTCGAGTGGCCAAGGCTGGCTCTTGAAGCCCATTGCGTTAAACAAAGGGAATCAAGCCTTCTGTGGAGTTTTGAGAGAGGATTGGGGATGCTCTCTCGGCCCTGCAGGAAAAGAAGGGCCTCATATGTCGATGTCGGGGGTAATCTCATGGTGTTTTCTCGAGCTGCAACTCGACGTGTGGCGTTTCTCTCGAGCTATGACGGGGAGCTCAGGGAGCCTCTCTTGTGTCCCCAGGGAAGTCCAGTCCCCACTCGAGGAACGAGGACGGCCCGGGATGTCTCCAGATCAGTGGCAGTGGAATCGGGCTTCAAGACGTGTTGAAGGGGTTATCTCGAGTGTGTTTCTCGAGTTGTTGTAAGAATCCCATAATTCTGAAAGCTTATGTCGGTGACCTCTGGCAGTTTCCCTTGGTGCCTATGAGAATGGGGAATACTGTGCAGTTGAGAGGGTTGTCTTGGGATTCCCCTGGGTTGAGTGCCATGGAAGAGGGCCACATGTGGTGTTGAGTTGGGAATCTCAGGCTTTCTTTCCGGTTGTGACATCGATCTCGGGGTCTTTGGGGGTACTGAACAGGGAGTTAGGCCTCGCCTTCTGTGGAGGCACGGAACTCCGCTTTCCTCTCGAGGTGTTCATGGAGTGTCAGGCCACTTGGAAAATTGTCCTTCGAACCAGAGCCCATTACGAGAGGATGCACCCAGTGTGTCAGTGCTGCTTCGTGTGGTGACTTCATCCTCGGGGTTCCATTGGAAAAGGTTCACAGGCCTTGGGACTTCTCTGGAGTTGATGGGGATATCGGTGTCTTTCGGAATGTGGCACGAACCACGAGGCTTCCTCTCGAGTTTCCAAGTGAGAAGGGCCTCCTGCTGAGGTTTGATGGAACGTCGGGTCCCTTTCCAGGCATAGCAGGGGTCTTGACGCTCATGTCGAGATCAGGAGGGAAGAAAAGGCTTCGAGAAAGTTGTGCCAGGAACCTCGGTGTTCCTCTCCACTGAGACCGGTGGGTTGGGCCACATTTGCTGTTTCCTTAAGGCTGTCTATTTCCGTTTCGATAATCCAATGGGTTCATGGTATTTGTCTCAACTCGGAGCAGCGGTACATGGCCTCCTCTGGAATTTACTGGGCAACCACGTGGTTTTTCTCGACTTACGGCGGGATTCTCGAGTTACGACCCGGAACTCAGCGAGCCTCTCCTGTTGCCCTATAGAAGACCAGTCTCCATTCCAAATGGCATGGGAGAGCTGGGGATTGCTCTCCAGGCCGTGCAGGGCAAAGAGACCTCTTCTAGTCTTCTAGGCGTGTGTCCAGAAACTCCATGTTCCGCATCAGGGGCGCTAGATATCTCTTGGGTTCATTTAAGCTTCAGCCGTGGAGTCTGGACACGTTTCTAGTTGAAACAAAGAACTCCATTCTCCACTTGAGTGGACAAGTCTAGCTCTTGGAGCCCATTGTTTAAAAAAAGTAAAAGGCAATCAAGCCTTCTGTGGAGTTTAGAGAGTGGACTCGGGGTTTCTCTCTAGGACATGGAGGAAAAGAACAGCCTGATGCGGCGATGTTCGGGGAATCTCAATGTGTTTTCCGGAGCTGCGTCTCGAATGTGGTGTTTCTCTTGAGGTATGACGGGGAACTCAGGGAGCCTCTCTTCTGTCCCCAGGGAATTGAAGGGCCGATTGAGGTAGCGAGGACGGCCCAGGATGTCTCTCTAGTCACGGCAGGGGTATCGGGCTTCAAGAAGTGTTAAAGGGGATATATCGAGGTGTTTCTCGAGTTGATGTAAGAATCCCTAGGTTCCCTGTGCCTGTGACGGTGACCTCTGGCAGCTTCCCTTGGTGCCTATGAAAATGGGCAATACTGTGCAGTTGAGAGGGTTGTCTTGGGATACCCCTGCGTTCAGTTCCATGGAAGAGGGCCACATGTGGTGTTGAGGTGGGAATCTCAGGTTTCCTCTCCTGTTCTGACATCGATATCGGGGTGTTTGGGGGTTCTGAACAGCGAGTTAGGCCTCGCCTTGTGTGGAGGCACGGAACTCCGGTTTCTCTCGAGGTGTTCATGGAGTGTCAGGCCACTTGGCGAGTTTTTCTTCGACCCTAGGCAATTTCGAGAGNTGGGAATCTCAGGTTTCCTCTCCTGTTCTGACATCGATATCGGGGTGTTTGGGGGTTCTGAACAGCGAGTTAGGCCTCGCCTTGTGTGGAGGCACGGAACTCCGGTTTCTCTCGAGGTGTTCATGGAGTGTCAGGCCACTTGGCGAGTTTTTCTTCGACCCTAGGCAATTTCGAGAGGATGCACCCAGTGTGTCAGTGCTCCTCCCTGTGGTGACTTCATCCTC
>SJYM01006571.1:12134-27696 GCA_006410775.1 Tragelaphus imberbis
TATATCTTCTTCTTGGATTGATCCTTTGATCATTATGTACTGAACTTCTTAGTCTCTTTTCACAGCCTTTGTTTTAAAGTCTATTTTATCTGATATGTGTATTGCTACTGCTGCTTTCTTTTGGTCTCTATTTGCAAGGAAAATCTTTTTCCAGCCCTTCACTTTCAGTCTGTTTGTGTCCCTTGTTTTGAGGTGGGTCTCTTGTAGACAACATAGGTAGGGGTCTTGTTTTGGGGTCCATTCAGCCAGTCTTTGTCTTTTATTTGGGGCATTCAACCCATTTATGTTTAAGGTAATTAATGATAAGTATGATCCTGTTGACATTTACTTTACTGTTTAGGGTTCGAATTTATACACCCTTTTTGTCTTTCCTGTCTAGAGAATATCCTTTAGTAGTTGTTGCAGAGCTGGTTTCATGGTGCTGAATTCTCTCAGCTTTTGCTTGTCTGTAAAGCTTTGATTTCTCCTGCATATTTGAATGAGATCCTTGCTGGGTACAATAATCAGGGTTGTAGGTTATTTTCTTTCATCACTTTAAGTATGTCTTGCCATTCCCTCCGGGCTTGAAAATTTTCTATTGAAAGATCAGCTGTTATCATTATGGGAAGTCCCTAGTGTGTTATTTGTTGTGTTTCCCTTGCGGCTTTTAATATTTGTTCTTTGTGATTGATCTTTGTTCATTTGATTAATATGTGTCTTGGGGCGTTTCATGTTGGGTTTATCCTGTTTGGGACTCTCTTGGTTTCTTGGATTGAATGGTTATTTCCTTCCCCATTTTAGGGAAGTTTTCTACTATTATCTCCTCAAAAATTTTCTCATGGTCTTTCTTTTTGTCTTCTTATTCTGGGACTCCTATAATTCGAATGTTGTAGCATTTAATATTGTCCTGGAAATCTCTAAGATTGTCCTCATTTCTTTGAATTCGCTTGTCTTTTTTCCTCTCTGATTCATTTATTTCTACCATTCTATCTTCTAATTCACTAATCCTGTCTTCTGCCTCTGTTATTCTACTCTTTGATGCCTCCAGAGTGTTTTTGATCTCATTTATTGCCTTATTCCTTGTATATTGACTCTTTTTTATTTCTTCTAGGTCCTTGTTAAACCTTTCTTGCATCTTCTCAATCCTTTTCTCCAGACTGTTTATCTGTGATTCCATTTTGATTTCAAGATTTTGGATCAATTTCACTCTTATTATTCGGAATTCTTTATCAGGTAGATTCCCTATCTCTTCCTCTTTGATTTGATTTGGTTGACATTTATCCTCTTCCTTTACCTGCTGGATATTCCTCTGTCTCTTCATCTTGTTTACATTGCTGAGTTTGAGGTGTACATTCTGTATTCTGAAAGTTTGTGAAGTTTTCTTTATCATGGAGTTTGCTTTCTGTGTGTGGGTTTGTACAGGTGGCTTGTCAAGTTTTCTTGGTTACGGAAGTTTGTGTTGGTGTTCTGGTGGGTGGAGCTGGATTTCTCTCTCCTTTCTAACACAATGGGTTGCTTTTCTGTGTACCTGATGTCCTCTGCCTGCATTCAGAAGTTGTTTGTGGAATTTACTTGGCGATTAAATGTACTTTTGATGAATTTGTGGGGAGGAGAAAGTTTTCTCCCCATCCTATTCCTCCACCAACTTAGCTACTTCCTATCCTGTGGAGTTTTGAGAGAAGACTTGGGACAGCTGTCTAGGCCCTGCAGGAAAAGAAGGGTCTCATCTAGGGAAGAGGGTGGAATGTGGTGGTTTTTCTCTAGCTGCCGCGTGACATTTTGGGTTTCTCTCGAGTTATGACGGGAAACTCAAGGAGCCTCTTGTGTCTGCAGGGAAGTCCAGTCTCCATTCGTGTTGTGAGCGGGAGCACGTCATTGCTCTCAAATCATGGCACGGGAATCAGGTCTCAAGACCCGTTGAAGGGGGAATCTCCAGGTCTTTCTTGAGTTGCAGCAGGACAAACTGGGTTCCCTCGACTTGTGACGGTGACTTCAGGTAGCTTCTCATGGCACCTATGAGAAGTCAGGAATACTGTGGAGTTGGGAGTGTCCTCTTGGGACTCCACTGGGGTCGGTGCAATGGAAGAGGGCCTCATCTCGAGTGGAGGTGGGAACCTCAGGATACTTCTCATGTTATGACGTGGGTCTTCAGGTGTGTATGCCATTTTAAACACGGAGTCAGGTCTCGGCCTCTGTGGAGGCATGGAACTCTTCTTTCATCTCGAATTGTCAAAGGTGTTAAAGGCCTCCAGCTGAGTTGAATTTGGAACCTGACCCTCATTTCCAATTAGCAATCGTGGCATCAGGAGTTTCTTCGTTTTGTGAGTAGATTATCAGCTGACATCCGTATCTGTGCAAGGGTATAAGGCCTGATCTCGAATGGATGGAAAAATATGTGGCTTTCGAATTGTGACAAGACCCCTGGGTTCCCCTCCAGTGTCAAGCAGATACCAGACCTCTCTCTAGGTGCGACGCGGATGTCGGCATTCCTTTCCAGGAGAAGAAGGGTAATCGAACCTCATCTCAAGTTTAGGAGGGGGTAATGGGGCTCTTCATCACTTGTGGTGGGAAACTCAGTGTTGCTCTCGAGTGGGGACGGGTATTTGGGAAACTTCTGTAATTTCATCAACTGTATCAAGTACCCTTTGTAGTTCTTTGAGGGAACGTGGGCTTTCTTTGTAAACCCTGCACTGTAAATTGGCCTCCTTAAACGTTCAGGTGAGAATTTCCTGTTTTGCGTGGAGCTGTGGAGAGAAACTTAGGGTTCCTCTCGAGTTATGTGTCGACCTGAGGGACCCGCTCGTGTCTCCTCAGAGAAGTCAGATCTCCTCTGGCATTGCGAGGGGCACCTATGGATTCCTCGCGCTTCGTTGCAGGGATGAATAGGGCCTCATCTCAAGTTGAGGTGGGAACTTAAGGGTTCCTTTCCATTTCTGACATCAATCTCAGGGTCTCTATGGAGTTGGAACAGAGGAGTCCAGACTCGTCTTGTGTTGAGGCCAGGAACTTCGCTCGCCTCTCGAGTTGTTCACATGCCGTCAGGCCACTTGTCGAGTTGTATTTGGAACCTGCAGGTTTTTCCAGAGGATGCAACTGGGGTGTCAGTGCCCCTTAGTCTTGTGACTTCATTGTCAAGGTTACATTCGAAGAGGTGCCCGGGATTCAGGACTTAACCTGAGTGGACGGGGAAATTGGTGTCTTTCGGATTGTAGCACGACCCTCAAGGCTTTCTCTCAAGTTTCAGTGTGCCTCCGGCCTCCTCCTGAAGTGCAAAGGGAAGTCGGTATCCCTTTACAGACAAAGTAGGAAAATCCACCCTCATGTCGAGATCAGGAGGGCAGAAGGGGCTCAATTTAAGTTGTGCTAGGAAACTCGGTGTTCCTGTAAAATGAGACCGGTATATCGGGCAACATTTTAACTTGCATCAAGGGTGTCAACTACCATTTCGGATGTCAAGACGGAACATGGGATTTCTCTCGAGAAGCTGCAGTGGGAAAGGGCCTCATATGGCAATGACAGGGGAACCTCGTGGTTTTTCTCGAGTTGTAGCGGGATTCTTGAATTAACACGGGGAATTCAGCCAACCTCTCCTGTGGCTCCAGGGAAGTCCAATCTCCATTCGAGTTGCGATGGGGAGCTGGGAATTGTTCTCAAATCACTGCAGGTCAAATAGACCTCATCTAATTTTGTGTCCCTAAACTCTGTGTTCTTGTCCAGTTTTGACAGTGATCTCAGGATTGCATTACAAGTTCACATGGGGAGTCAAGCCTCATCTCAAGTTGAAGCAAAGAACTCTGCTCTACTCTCGAGTTGTGACGTGTATCTCTTGGAGCCAATTGAGTGGCCTAAAGGGATTCAAGCCTCCTGTGGAGATTTGAGAGGAGACTCAGAGTTTCTCTCTAGGCCCTGCAGGAAAAGAAGGGCCTCATCTCACGATGACGAAGGAATCTCGTGTTTTTTCTCGAGCTGCGGTGCAACGTGGTGTTTCTCTCAAATTATGACAGGGAACTCAGGGAGACTTTTGTGTGGCCCCAGGTAAGTCCAATATCCATTTGAGTTTCACGGGGGAGTGCGGCCTGCTCTCCAGTCATGGCCGGGAATCGGGCCTCAAGATGCTTTGAAAGGGTAATCTCATGGTGTTTCTCGAGTTGCGGCAAGAAACCCTGGCTTAACTCGACCTGCAACGGTGATCTCAGGGAATTTCTCATGGTTCCTATGGGAAAGCAGGAATACTGTCGAGTTGGGAGTTGCCTCTCTGGACTCAACTGGGATCAGTGAAATGGAAGAAGGCCTCATCTCGTGTTGAGGCGGGAATCTAAGTGTTCCTCTCCTGTTCTGACGTGGGTCTCGGGGTGTGTATGCCGTTTCAAACAGGGAGTCAGGTCTCGACTTGTGTGGAGATATGGAACTCTGATTGCCTCTCGAGTTGACAAAGGGGCTTCGGCACCCACGCAAGGTGAACTTGGCACCTGTGGCTCTTTTCTTATTAGCACCCGAGGCATCAGAACTTTCTTCGTGTTGTGAGTTGATCTCGGCTGACATTCGAATCGGTGCAAGGGAATCAGGTCTGACCTCGAGTGGATGGGTAAATACATGGTTTTTGAATTGTGACAAAACCCCCGGGTTCCCCTCCAGTGTCAAGTAGATACCAGCCTCGTCTCGAGGTGCGAAGGGGATGTCGGCATTTCTTTCCAAGAGAAGCAGGGCAATCGACCTTCATCTCAACTTGAGGAGAGGAAACTGGGGCTCTTCTTGACTTGTGGCAGGAAACTCAGCATTCCTCTTGAGTGGGGACAGGTATCTGGGGTAACTTCTTGAGTTTCTTGGAGGATGTCAAGTACACTTTCGAGTTCCAAGAGGGACGTGGGCTTGCTTTGGAAATGTAGCAGCGTCAAAGGGGCACCTAAAGCGTGCAGGGGAGAATTTTGTGGGTTGGGTGGAGTTGTGGCAGGAAGCTACAAGTTCGTCTCAAGTTGCGTGTCGACACTGGGGACCTGCTTGTCTCTGCTAAATTAAATCAAAGCTGCTTTGTTAATGCGAGGGGCACCTCGGGATTCCTCGAGCATGGCTTCAGGATGAATAAGGCCTCATCTCGAGTTGAGGCGGGAACCTCAGGGTTCCTCTCTATTTCAGACATCAATCTCTGTGTCTCTGCGAAGTTGGAAGAGGGGAGTCAGGCTTCATCTTGTGTTGAGGCACGAAAGTCCGCTTGCATGGTAAGTGTATTATGGGGTTTCAGGCCACATGTCGAATTATATTTAGAACCTGTGGCTTTTTCCAGAGGATGTATCAGGGGTGTTAGAGCCCCTTAATGTTGTGACTTCATCCTTGGGATTACATTCGAAGAGGTGCCCGGGCAGCGAGTCTTACCTTGAGTGAATGGGGAAATCAGTGTCTTTCAGAATGTGGCACGACCCACGAGGCTTCCTCTCGATATCAGTGTGAGACCAGGCTAATCCAGAGGTGTGACGGAAAGGTTGGGATTCATTTCCAGACAAAGCAGTGGAATCAATCCTCATGTCGAGATAAGAAGGGGAGAAGGGCTCAGATTATGTTGTGTCAGGAACGTTGGTGTTCCTCTCTAGTAAGAACGGTATTTCGGGGAACTTTTTGATTTGCATCAAGGGTGTAAAGTACCGTTTCGAAATTCAAGAGGGAACGTGGGATTTCTTTCAAGGCGCTGCATTGGGAAAGAGCCTCATCTCTCGATGATGGCAGAACCTCGTGTTTTTACTCGAGTTGCAGTCGAATTCTGGAGTTATGACAGGGAACTCAAGGAGCCTCTCATGTGGCCCCAGGGAAGACAAATCTCCCTTCAAAATGGCGTAAGAGAGCTGGGGTTTGCTCTCGAGTCACTTTGGAGCAAAGAGACCTCTTCTAGTCTTCTAGGCATGTGTCCAGAAACGCCATGTTCCCCTTCAGGGGAGCTAGGGATCTCAGGGTTTCCTTAAGCTTCAGCCGGGCAGCTACACTTCGTCTCAGTTGAAACAAAGAACTCCCCTCTCCTCTCGAGTGGCCAAGGCTAGCTCTTGAAACCCATTTTGTTAAAAAAAAAAAAAAAGGGAATCAAGCCTTCTGTCAAGTTTTGAGAGAGGACTCGGGGTTGATCTCTAGGCACTGCAGGAAAAGAAGGGCGTCAATGGCGATGTTGGGGGGAATCTCATGGTATTTCCTCGAGCTGGGGCTCGATGTGTGGCTTTTCTCTCGAGCTATGACAGGGGACTCAGGGAGCCTCTCTTGTCTCCCCAGGGAAGTCCAGTTCACACTCAAGTAGCGAGGAGGGCCTGGGATGGCTCTTGAGCCATGGCAGGGGAATTGGGCTTCAAGACGTGTTGAAGGGGGTATCTCGAGGTGTTTCTCGAGTTGCTGTAAGAATCCCTAGGTTCCCTGGGCTTGTGACTGTGACCTCTGGCACCTTCTTTGGTGCTTATGAGATGGGACAAAACTGCGCAGTTGAGAAGGTTGTCTTGGGATTCCCCTGAGTTCAGTGCCATGGAAGAGGGCCTCATCTGGAGGTGAGGTGGGAATCTCAGTCTTCTTATCCTGTTCTGACATCATTCTCAGGGACTTTGTGAGTTTGGATCAGGGAGTTAGGCCTCGTCTTGTGTGGAGGCAAGGAAATCCCCTTGCCTCTCGAGGTGTTCATGGGTTGTCAGGGCACCTTTCGAGTTGTCCTTGGAACAAGAGGCTCTTTTGGTAGGATGCACCAGGGTGTCAGTGCCCCTTCGTGTGGTGACTTCATCCTCGGGGCTACATTGGAAAAGGTGTGCAGTCCTCGGGACTTCTCCTAAGTGGATGGGGAAATTGGTGTCCTTCGGAATGTTGCACAACCCACGAGGCTTACTTTCAAGTCTCCAAGTGAGACTGGCCTCCTCCTGAGGTGGGAGTGGAAGGTCGGGATCCCTTTCCAGACAAAGCAGGGGGTAGAACCTCATGTCAAGATCAGGATGGAAGAAGGGGCTCAGAGAAAATTGTGCCGGGAATCTCGGTGTTCCTCTCCAATGAGACCGGTATGTTGGGTCACATGAGAATTTTCCTTAAGGCTGTCTAGTTCCATTTCGATGATCGAGTGTGTTCATGGGATTTCTCTCAAGACGCTGCAGGGGGAAAGGGCCTCACCTCGCAATGACTGGGCAACCACGTGGTTATTTTCGACTTACAGCGGGATTCTCGAGTTATGACCAGGAACTCAGGAGCCTCTCGTGTGGCCCCAAGGAAGACCAATCTCCATTCAAAATGGCGTGGGAGAGCTGTGGATTGCTTTCGAGCCGCTGCAGGGCCAAGAGACCTCTTCTAGTCTTCCAGCGTGTGTCCAGAAACTCCGTGTTCCCCTTCAGGGGCGCTAGGTATCTCGGGGTTGCATTCAAGCTTCAGCCTGGGAAATAGGCATCGTAGCTAGTTGAAACAAGGAACTCCACTCTCCTTTCGAGTGGTCAAGGCTAGCTCTGGAAGCCCATTGTGTTTAAAAAAAAAAAAAAAAAGGGAATCAAGCCTTCTGTGCAATTTTCAGACAGGACTCGGGGTTACTCTCTAGGCCCTGCAGAAAAAGAAGGGCCTCATGTGACGATGTCCGGGGAATACCATGCTGTTTTCTCAAGCTGTGGCTCGACGTGTGGCATTTCTCTCGAGCTATGACGGGAAACTCAGGGAACCTCTCTTGTGTCCACAGGGAAGACCAGTCCCCATTCGAGTAGCGAGGAGGGCGCGGGATGTTTCTCGAGTCACAGCAGGGGAATCGGGCTTCAAGACGTGTTGAAAGGGGTATCTCGAGGTGTTTCTCGACTTGCTGTTAGAATCCCTGTGTTCCCTGGTCTTGTGACGGTGACCTCTGGCAGCTTCCCTTGGTGCGTATGAAAAAGGGCAATACTATGCACTTGAGAGGGTTGTCTTGGGATTCCCCTGGGTCCAGTGCCATGGAAGAGCGCCTCATCTGGAGCTGAGGCGGGAATCTCAGGCTTCCTCTCCTGTTCTGACATGGATCTCGGGGTCTTTGGGGGTTTTGAACAGGGAGTTAGATCTCACCTTCTTTGGAGGCATGGAAATCCGCTTGCCTCTCAAAGAGTTCTTGGGGTGTAGGCCAATTGTTAAGTTTTACTTACAACCAGGAGCTCTTTATGGACGATGCATCCAGGGTGTCAGTGCCCCTTCGTGTGGTAACTTCATCCTCGGGGTTCCATTGGAAAAGGTGCGCAGGCATCGGGACTTCTCTTGAGTGGACAGGGAAATCGGTGTCTCTCATCTTTTGAAAAGTGGCTCGAACCACGAGGTTTCCTCTCGTGTTTCCAAGTGAGACTGGCCTCCTCCTAAGGTGGGACTGGAAGGTCGGGATCCCTTTCCAGACAAAGCAGGGAGATCAACCCTCATGTAGAGATCAGGAGGGAACAAGGGGCTCAGAGGAAGTTGTGCCAGGAACCTCGGTGTTCCTCTCCAATGAGCCCGGTATGTTGGGCCACATATGAAGTTTCCTCAAGGCTGTCTATTTCCGTTTCAATGATCCATTGGGTTCGTGGGATTTCTCTCAAGACGCTGCAGCAGGAAAGGGCCTCATCTGGCTATGATTGGGTAACCACGTGGTTATACTCGACTTACGGTGGGATTCTTGATTTACACCGGGGAACACAGGGAGCCTCACATGTGACACCAGGAAAGACCAATCTCCATTCAAAATGGCGTGGGAGTGCTGGGGATGGCTCTCGAATCGCTGCAGGGCAAAGAGACCTCTTCTAGTCTTCTAGGCGTGTGTCCAGAAACTCCGTGTTCCCCTTCAGGAACACTAAGTATATCGGGGTTGCATTCAAGCTTCAACCGGGGAGTCAGGCCTTGTCTGGAGTTGCAACAAAGAACTCCCCTCTCCTCTCGAGTGGCCAAGGCTAGCTGTTGAAGCTCCCGGTGTATAAAAAAAAAAAAAAAAAGGAATCAAACCTTCTGTGAAGTTTTGAGAGAGGACTCGTGGTTGCTCTCTAGGCCTTGCAGGAAATGTAGGGCCTCATCTGGTGATGTCAGGGGAATCTCATGTTATTTTCTCCAGGTGTGTCTCGACGTGTGCTGTTTCTCTCGAGCTATGACGAGGAACTCAGGGAGCTTCTCTTGTGTCCCCAGGGAAGTCCAGTCACCATTCGAGTAATGAGGAGGGCCTGGGATGGCTCTCGATTCAGAGCAGGGGAATCGGTCTTCAAGATGTGTTGAAGGGGGTATCTCGTGGTGTTGCTGGAGTTGCTTTAAGAATCCCTAGGTTCCCTGGGCTTGTGAAGGTGACCTCTGGAATCTTCCCTTGGTGCCTATGAGTAGGGGGGATACTGTGCATTTGAGAGGGTTGCCTTTGGATTCCCCTGGGTTCATTGCCATAGAAGAGAGCATAATCTGGTGGTGAGGTGGGAATCTCAGGCTTCCTCTCCTCTTCTGACATCGATCTCGGGGTCTTTGTGGGTTTTGAACAGGGAGTTAGGCCTCGCCTTGTGTGGAGGCATGGAACTCTGCTTGCCTCTCGAGGTGTTCATGGGTTGTCAGGCCTCTTGTTGAGTTGTCCTTGTAACTTGGGGCTCTTTCGGCAGGATGCACCCAGGGTGTCAGTGCCCCTTCATGTGGTGACGTCATCCTCGGGGTTCCATTGGAAAAGATGAGCAGGCATCGGGACTTCTCTTGAGTGGACGGGGGAATCAGGGTCTTTCAGAATGCGGCAAGAAACACGAGGCTTCCTCTCGAGTTTCCAAGTGAGACCGGCCTCCTCCTGAGGTGGGACTGGATGGTCGGGATCCCTTTCCAGACAAAGCAGGGGGATCGACCCTCATGTCGAGATCAGGAGGGAAGAAGGGGATCAGAGGATGTTGTGCCGTGACCTCGGTATTCCTCTCCAATGAGACCGGTAAGTTGGGCCACATGTTAAGTTATCTCAAGGCTGTCTAGTTCCGTTTCGATGATCCAGTGGGTTCCTGGGATTTCTCTCGAGATGCCGCAGCAAGAAAGGGACTCCTATGTTGATGACTGGGCAAGCACGTGTTTATTCTCGACTTACGGTGGGATTCTCTAGTTACGATGGGGAACTAAGGGAGCCTCTCGTGTGTCTCCAGGGAAATCTAGTCCGATTTGAGTACCAAGAAGGGCCCGGGATGTCTCTCGAGTCATGGCAGGGGAATCGGGCTTCGTGACGTGTTGAAGGGGGTATCTCAAATAGTTTCTCGAGTTGCTGTAAAAATCTCTAGGTTCCCTGAGCTTGTGATGGTGACCGCTGGGAGCTTGCTTGGTGCCTATGAGAAGGGGGAATACTGTGCAGTTGAGAGGGTTGTCTTGGGATTCCCCTGGGTTCAGTGTCATGGAAGAGGGCCTCATCTGGAGGTGAGGTGGGAATCTCAGGCTTCCTCTCCTGTTCTGACATCGAACTCGAGGTCCTTGGTGGTTTTGAACAGGGCGTTAGGCCTCGCCTTATGTGGAGGCATGGAACTCCGCTTGCCTTTCGAGGTGTTAATGGAGTGTCAGGCCACTTGTCGAGTTGTTCTTGGAACCAGAGGCTCTTTCGGTAGGATGCACCCAGGGTGTCAGTGCTCCTTCGTGTGGTGACTTCGTCCTCGGGTTCAATTGGAAAAGGTGCACAGGCATTGGGAATTCTCTTGAGTGTACGAGGAAATCGGTGTCTTTCGGAACGTGGCACGAAGCACTCGGGTTCCTCTTGAGTGTCCAAGTGAGATCGGCCTCCTCCTGAGGTGGGACTGGAAGGTCGGGATTCCTTTCCAGAAAAACAGGGGGATTGACCTTCATGTAGAGATCAGGAGGGAAGAAGGGGCTCAGATCAATTTGTGCCGGGAACCTCGGTGTTCCTCTCCAATGAGACTGGTATGTTGGGACATATTTGTAGTTTCCTCAAGGCTGTCTAGTTCTGTTTTGATGTTCCAGTGTGGTTTGTGGGATTTCTCTCAACACGCTGCAGTGGGAAATGGCCTCCTCTGGCGATAAATTGTCAACCACGTGGTTATACACAACTTATGGCGGGATTCTCAAGTTATGACCCAGAACTCTGGGAGCCTCTCGTGTGGCCCCAGGGAAGACCAATCTCCATTCAAAATGGCGTGCGAGAGCTGAGGATTGCTCTCGAGTCACTGCAGGGCAGAGACCTCTTCTAGTCTTCTATGGGTGTGTCCAGAAACTCCGTGTTCCCCTTCAGGGGCAATAGGGTTCTCGGGTTTGCATTCAAGCCTCAGCCGGGGAGTCAGGCCTCGTCTCGAGTTGAAACAAAGAAGTCCCCTCTCCTCTCGAGTGGCCAAGGCCAACTCTTGAAGCCCATTGTGTTAAAAAAAAGGGGGGGGGGAATCAAGCCTTCTGTGGAGTTTTGAGAGAGGACTCGGGGTTGCTCTCTAGGCACTGCAGGAAAAAAAAGGGCCTCATGTGGCGATGTCAGGGGAATCTCATGGTGTTTTCTCGAGCTGCGGCTTGAAGTGTGGTGTTTCTCTCAAAGTAAGACGGAGAAATCTGGCAGCCTGGCTTGTGTCTCTAGGGAAGTCCAGTCCCCATTCGAGTAGTGAGGAGGGCCCGGGATGGCTCTCAAGTCACGGCAGGTGAATCGGGCTTCAAGACGTGTTGAAGGGGGTATCTTGAATTGTTTCTCAAGTTGCTGTAAGAATCCCTCATTTCCCTGGGCTTTTAACGGAGACCTCTGGCAGCTTCACTTGGTGCCTATGAGAAGGGGGAATACTGTGCAGTTGAGAAGGTTGTGTTGGGATTCCCCTGGGTTCAGTGCCGTGGAAGAGGGCCTCATCAGGAAGTGAGGTGGTCATCTCAGGCTTCCTCTCCTGTTCTAACATGGATCTCGGGGTCTTTGTGTGTATTGAACAGGGAGTTAGGCCTCGCCTTGTGTGGAGGCATGGAACGCCGCTTCCCTCTCGAGGTGTTCATGGGGTGTCAGGCCACTTGTCGAGCTGTCCTTGGAATCTGCAGCTCTTTCGGAATGATGCACCTCGGGAGTCAGTGCCTCTTCGTGTAATGACTTCCTCCTAAGGGTTCCATTGGAATAGGTGCGCAGGCATCGGTACTTTTCTTCAGTGGAGAGGGAAATCGATGACTCTCAGAATGTGGCACGGCCCATGAGCCTTCCTCTCGAGTTTCCGAGTGAAACTGGCCTCCTCCTAAGGTGGGACAGGAAAATCGAGATCCCTTTCCAGACAAAGCAAGGGGAACAACCCGCAAGTCGAAATCAGAAGGGAAGAAGGGGCTCAGAGGAACTTTTGCCGGGAAACTCGGTGTTCCTCTCCAATGAGACAGGAATATTGGGCCACATGTGAAGTTTCCTCAAGGCTGTCTAGTTTGGTTTCGATGATCCAGTGGGTTTGTGGGATTTCTCTGAAGATGCTTCAGCGGGATGGGCCTCATCTGTTGATGACTGGTCATTCTCGTGGTGATTCTGGACTTACAGCGGGGTCCTCAAGTTACGATGCGGAACTCAGGGAGCCCCTGGTGTGGACTCTTGGAAGACCTATCTCCATTCAAAATGGCGTCGGAGAGCTGGAGATAGCTCTCGAGTCACTGCAGGGCAAAGATACCTCTTCTAGTCTTCTAGGCGTGTGTCCTGAAACTCCGTGTTCCACTTCAGGGGCTCTAGGGATCTCGGGGTTGCATTCAAGCTTCAGCTGGGCAGTCAGGCCTCGTTTCAAGTTGAAACAAAGAACTCCCCTCTTCTCTCGAGTGGCCAAGGCTAGCTGTTGAAACCCATTGTGTAAATAAAAGAAAACAAAAGGGAATCAAGCCTTCTGTGGAGTTTTGAGAGAGGACTGGGGATTGGTCTCTAGGCCCTGCAGGAAAAGAAGGGCCTCATCTGGCGATGAACGGGGAATCTCATAGTGTTATCTCCAGCTGCGGCTCGACGTGTGGCGTTTCTCTCAAGCTACGACGGGGAACTCAGGGAGCGTCTCTTGTGTCCCCAGGGAAGTCCAGTCCCCATTCGAGTGGTGAGCAGGGCCCAGGATGGCTCTCGAGTCACGGCAGGGGAATCGGGCTTCAAGACGTGTTGAAGGGGGTATCTTGAGGTGTTTCTCGAGTTGCTGTAAAAATCCCTATGTTCCCTGTGCTTCTGACGGTAACCTCTGGCAGCTTCCCTTGGTGCCTATGAGAAGGGGGAATACTGGGCAGTTGAGAGGGTTGTGTTTGGATTCCCCTGGGTTCAGTTCCATGGAAGAGGGCTCATCTGGATCTGAGGCCGGAATCTCAGGCTTCCTCTCCTTTACTGACATCAATCTCAGGGTTTTTGGTGGTTTTAATCAGGGAATTAAGCCTCGCCTTGTGAGGAGGCATGGAACCACGCTTGCCTCTCGCGGTGTTAATGGAATATCAGGACTCTTGTCTTGTTATCTTCGGAAGCAGCAGCTCTTTTGGCAGGATGCACCCAGAGTGTTAATACCTCTTTGTGTTGACTTCATTCTCTGGGTTCCATTGTAAAAGGGTCGTAAGCATTGGGACTTATCTTGAGTGGACGGGGAAATCGGGGTCTTTCAGAATGTGGCACGAAACACGAGGCTTCCTCTCGAGTTTCCAAGTGAGACTGGCCTCCTCCTGAGGTGGGACTGGATGGTCGGGATCCCTTTCCAGACACAGCAGAGGGATCAACCCTCATGTCGAGATCAGGAGGGAAGAAGAGGCTCAGAGGAAGTTGTGCCGGGAAACTCAGTGTTCCTCTCCAATGAGATCGGTATGTTGGGCCACATTTGAAGTTTCCTCAAGGCTGTCCAATAACGTTTAGATGATCCAGTGTGTTCGTGGGATTTCTCTCAAGATGCTGCAGCGGGAAGGGCCTCATCTGGCGATGACTGGGCAACCCCGTGGTTATTCTTGACTTATGGCGGAATTCTCGAGTTACGACCAGGAACTCGGGGAGCCTCTTGTGTGGCCTGAAGGAAGACCAATCTCCATTCAAAATCGCGTGGGAGAGCTGGGGATTGCTCTCGAGTCGCTGCAGGGCAAAGATACCTATTTTAGTCTTCTAGGCGTGTGTCCACAAACTCTGTGTTCCCCTTCACCAGCGCTAGGGATTTCGGGGTTGCATTCAAGATTCAGCTGAGGCGTCAGGCCTCGTCTCAAGTTGAAACAAAGAACTCCCCTCTTCTCTCGAGTGGCCAAGGCTAGTTCTAGGAGCCTATTGTGCTAAAAAAAAAAAAAGAAATAAAAAAGAAAGAAAGAAAATAAAAGAAATAAAGTCTTCTGCGGAGTTTTGAGAGAGGACTTGGGCTTGCTCTCTAGGCCCTGTAGGAATAGAAGGGCCTCATCTGGCGATGTTGGGGGAATCTCATGGTGTTTTCGCGAGCTGCGGCTCGACGTGTGGCATTTCTCTCGAGCTACGAAGGGGAACTCAGGAAGCCTCTCTTGTGTTCCCAGGGAATTCCAGTCCGCATTCAAGTTGTGAGGAGGTCCCGGGATGTTCACGAGTCACGGCAGGGGAATCGGGCTTCAAGACGTGTTGAAGGGGGTATCACGAGGTGTTTCTTGAGCTGCTGTAGGAATCCCTAGGTTTCCTGGGCTTGTGATGGTGACCTCAGGCAGCTTCCCTTGGTGCCTATGAGAAGCCGGAATACTGTGAAGTTGAGAGGGTTGTCTTGGGATTCCCCTGTGTTCAGTGCCATGGAAGAGGGCTTCATCTGGAGTTGAGGCAGGAATCTCTGGCTTCCTTTCCTCTTCTGACAGCGATCTCAGGGTCTTTGGGGGTTTTGAACAGGGAGTTAGGCCTAGCCTTGTGTGAATGCATGGAACTCTGCTTGCCTCTCGAGGAGTTCATGGGGTGTCAGGCCACTTGTCGAGTTGAACTTGGAACCAGAGGCACTTTCGGGAGGATGCACCCAGTGTGTCAGTGCCCCTTCGTGTGGTGACTTCATCCTCGGGGTTCCATTGGAAAAGGTGCGCAGGCATTGGGACTTCTCTTGAGTGGACGGGGAAGTCGGTGTCTTTTGGAATGTGGCACGAACCACGAGGCTTCCTCTCGAGTTTCCAAATGAGACCGGCTTCCTCCTGAGGTGGGACTGGAAGTTCCAGATTCCTTATCATCCAAAGCAGGGGGTTCGACCCTCATGTCGAGATCAGGATGGAAGAAGGGTCCCAGAGGAAGTTGTGCCGGGAACCTCGGTGTTCCTCTCCAATGAGACCGGTAGGTTAGGCCACATGTGAAGTTTCCTCAAGGCTGTCTAATTCCGTTTCAATGATCCCGTGGGTTCGTGGGATTTCTCTCAAGACGCTGCAGTGGGAAGGGGCTTCATCTGGCTATGACTGGCAACCACGTGGTTATTCTCGACTTACGGTGTGATTCTCTAGTTATGACGGGGAACAGAGGGATCCTTTCTTGTGGCCTCAGGGAAGACCAATCTCCATTCAAAATGGTGTGGGAGAGCGGGACATTGCTCTCGAGTCGCTGCAGGGCAAAGCGACCTCTTCTAGTCTTCTCGGCGTGTGTCTAGAAACTCCGCGTTCCCCTTCAGGGGTGGTAAAGCTCTCGGGCTTGCATTCAAGCTTCAGCGGGGGAGTCACGTCTCGTCTCGAGTTCAAGCAAAGATCTCCCCTCCCCTCTCGAGGGGCCAAGGCTAGCTGTTGAAGCCTATTTTATTTAAAAAAAAAAAAA
>SJYM01006571.1:33558-48776 GCA_006410775.1 Tragelaphus imberbis
AAAAAAAAAAAAAGGAATGAAGCTTCTGTGGAGTTTTGAGAGAGGACTGGTGGTTGCTGTCTAGGCCCGCAGGAAAAGAAGGGCCTCATATGGCGATGTTGGGGGAATCTCATGATGTTTTCTCGAGCTGTGGCTCGACGTGTGGCATTTCTCTGGAGCTCTGATGGGGAACTCAGGGAGCCTCTCTTGTGTCCCCTGGAAAGTCCAGTCCCCATTTGAGTAGTGAGGAGGGCCCGGTATGTCTCTCGAGTCATGGCAGGTGAATCGGGCTTCAAGACGTGTTGAAGGTATATCTTGGGGTGTTTCTCAAGTTGCTGTAAGTATCCCTAGGTTCCCTGGACTTGTAAAGGTGACCTCTGGCAGCTTCCCTTGGTGCCTATGAGAATGGGGAATACTGTGCAGTTGAGAGGGTTGTGTTGGTATTCCCCTTGATTCAGTGTCATGAAAGAGGGCCTCATCTAGACGTGAGGTGGGAATCTCAGGCTTCCTCTCCTGTTCTGACATCGATCTCGGGGTCTTTGGCTCTTTTGAACAGGGAGTCAGGCCTCGCCTTGTGTGGACATATGGAACTCTGCTTTCCTCTCGAGGTGTTCACGGGAAGTCAGGCCACATGTCGAGTTGTCCTTGGAACCAGCGGCTCTTTGGTGAGGATGCACCCAGGGTGCCAGTGCCCCTTTGTGTGGTGACTTCATCCTCAGAATTCCATTGGAAAAGGTGCACAGGCATCGGGACTTCTCTTGAGTGGGCGGGGAAATCGGTGTCTTTCTGAATGTGGCACGACTCACGAGGCTAACTCTCAAGTATCCAAGTGAGACTGGCCTTCTCCTGAGGTGGCACTGGAAGGTCGGGATCACTTTCCAGACAAAGCAGGGGAATCAACGCTTATGTCGAGATCAGGAGGGAAGAAGGGGCTCAGAGGAACTTGTGCCGGGAACCTCGGTGTTCCTCTCCAATGAGACCGGTATGTTGGGCAACATTTGAAGTCTCCTCAAGGCTGTCTAGTTCCATTTTGATGATCCAGTTGGTTCGTGGGATTTCTCTCAAGACGCGCCAGTCTGGCGATGACTGGGCAACCACGTGGTTATTCTCGACTTACGGCAGGATACTCGAGTTACGATGGGAACTCAGAGAGGCTCTTGTGTGGCCCCAGGGAAGACCAGTCTCCATTACAAATGGCATGGATGAGCTGGGGATTGCTCTCGAGTCACTGCAAGGACAAGAGTCCTCTTGTAGTCTTCTAGGCGTGTGTGCAGAAACTCCGTGTTCCCCTTCATGGGCGCTAGGGATCTTGGGGTTGCATTCAAGCTTCAGCCGGGGAGTCAGGCCTCATCTCGAGTTGAAACAAAGAACTCCCCTCTCCTCAAGAGTGGCCACAGCTAGCTCTAGAAGCCCATTGTGTTAAAAAAAAAATAAAAAAAAAAGGGAATCAAGCCTTCTGTGGAGTTTTGAGAGAGGACTCGGTGTTGTTCTCTAGGGCCTGCAGGAAAAGAAGGGCCTCATCTGGTGTTGTCACAGGAATCTCATGGTGTTTTCTCGAGCTGTGGCTGAAAGTGTGGCGTTTCTCTCGAGCTATGACGGGAAACTCAGGGAGCGTCTCTTGTATCCCCAGGGAAGGCCAGTCCCCATTCAAGTAGCGAGGAGGGCCCAGGATCGCTCTACAGTCATGGCAGGAGAATAGGGCTTCAAGTTTTGTTGAAGGGAGTATCTTGAGATGTTTCTCGAAATGCTGTATGAATCCCTAGGTTTCCTGGGCTTGTGACAGTGACCTCTGGCAGCTTCCCTTGGTGCCTATGAGAAGGGGGAATACTGTGCAGTTGAGAGGGTTGTCTTGGGATTCCCCTGGGTTCAGTGCCATGAAAGAGGGCCTCTTCTGAAGGTTAGGTGGGAATCTAAGTTTTCCTCTCCTGTTCTGACATCGATCTCCGGGTCTTCGGGGGTTTGATACAGGGAGTTAGGCCTCGTCTTGTGTGGAGGCCTGGAACACCGCTTGCCTCTCGAGGTGTTCATGGGGTGTCAGGCCACTTGTCGACTTGTCCTTGGAACCAGCGGCTCTTTCGGGAGGATGCACCCAGGGTGTCAGTGCCCCTTTGTGTGGTGACTTCATCCTCGGAGTTCCATTGGAAAAGGTGCGAAGACATCGGAACATCTCTTGACTGGACGGGGAAATGGGTGTCTTTCGGATGTGGCACAAACCACGAGGCTTCCTCTCGAGTTTCCAAGTGAGAAGGGCCTCCTGCTGAGGTTTGATGGAAAGTCGGGTCCCTTTCCAGGCATAGCAGGGGTTTTGACCCTCATATCGAGATCAGGAGGGAAGAAGGAGCTCAGAGGAAGTTGTGCCGGGAACCTCGGTGTTCCTCTCCAATGAGATCGGTATGTTGGGCACATGTGAAGTTTCCTCAAGGCTGTCTAGTTCCGTTTTGATGATCCAGTGGGTTCGTGGGATTTATCTCAAGACACTGCAGCGGGAAAGGTCCTCATCTGGCGATGTCTGGGCAACCACATGGTTATTCTCGAATTATGGTGGGATTCTCGAGTTATAATTGGGAACTCAGGGAGCCTCTGTTGTGCCCCACGGAAGACCAATCTCCATTCAAAATGGCGTGGGAGAGCTGGGGATAGCTCTCGAATCGCTGCAGGGCAAATACACCTCTTCTAGTCTTCTAGGCGTGTGTCCAGAAACTCTGTGTTCTACTTCAGGGGCGCTAGGGATCTCGGGCTTGCATTCAATCTTCAGCCGGGGAGTCAGGCCTCGTCTCGAGTTGAAACAAAGAAGTCCCCTCTCCTCTCGAGTGGCCAAGGCTAGCTCTTGAATCCCATTGTGTTTGAAAAAAAAAAAAAAAAGAAATCAAACCTTCTGTGGAGTTTTGAGAGAGGACTCGGGGTTACTCTCTACGCCATGCAGGAAAAGAAGGGCGTCATCTGGCAATTTCTGGGGGAATCTCATGGTGTTTTCTCGAGCTGCGGCTTGAAGTGTGGTGTTTCTCTCGAGCTATGATGGGGAACTCAGGGAGGCTCTCTTGTTGCCCCAGAGAATACCAGTCTCCCTTAAAAATGGCGTGGAAAAGCTGGGGATTGCTCTCGAGTCGCAGCAAGGATAAGAGTCCTCTTCTAGTATTCTAGGCTTGTGTCCAGAAATTCTGTGTTCCCCTTCATGGGCGCTAGAGATCTTGGGGTTGCATTCAAGCTTCAGCCGGGGAGTCAGGCCTCATCTCGAGTTGAAACAAAGAACTCCCCTCTCCTCTAGAGTGGCCAAGGCTAGCTCTAGAAGCCCATTGTGTTTAAAAAAAAAAAGAGAGAGAGAGAATCAAGCCTTCTGTGGTGTTTTGAGAGAGGACTCGGTGTTGCTCTCTAGGTACTGCAGGAAAAGAAGGGCCTCATCTGGCGATGTCGGGGGAATCTCACGGTGTTTTCTCGAGCTGTGGCTCGAAGTGTGGTGTTTCTCTCGAGCTACGATGGGGAACTCAGAGAGCGTCTCTTGTGTCCCCAGGGAAGTCCAGTCTCCATTCGAGTAGTGAGGAGGACCCAGGATGGCTCTCAAGTCACGGTAGTGGAATCGGGCTTCAAGATGTTTTGAAGGGGCTGTCTCGAGGTGTATCTTGAGTTGCTTTAAGAATCCCTAGGTTCCCTGGTCTTGTGATGGTGTCCTCTGGCAGCTTCCCTTGGTGCCTATGAGAAGGGGAATTCTGTGCAGTTGAGAGGGTTGTCTTGATGTTCCCCTGGGTTCAGTTCCATGGGAGAGGGCCTCATCTGGAGGTGAGGTGGGAATCTAAGTTTTCCTCTCCTGTTCTGACATCGATCTCGGGGTCTTTCTGCATTTTTTAAAGGGAGTTAGGCCTCACCTTGTGTGAAGGCATGGAACTCCGCTTGCCTCTCGAGGTGTTCATGGTGTGTCAGGTCACTTGTCAAGTTGTCCCTGCAAACAGAGGCTCTTCGGGAAGATGTGCCCAGGGTTTCAGTGCCGTTAGTGTGGTGACTTCATCCTCGGGGTTCCATTGGAAAAAGTGCACAGGCATCGGGACTTCTCTTGAGTGGACAGGGAGGTTGGTGTCTTTCGGAATGTGGCATGACCCACGAGGCTTCCTCTCGAGTTTCCAAGTGAGAGGCTTCCTCTCGAGTTTCCCACCTCCTCCTGAGGTGGGACTGAAAGGTCGGGATCCCTTTCCAGACAAAGCAGGGGGATTGACCCTCATGTCGAGATCAGGAGGGAAGAAGGGGCTCAGAGGAAGTTGTGCCGGGAATGTCCGTGTTCCTCTCCAATGAGACCGCTATGTTGGGCCACATGTGAAGTTTCCTCAAGGCTGTCTAGTTCTGTTTCGATGATCCAGTGCGTTCGTTCGATTTCTCTCAAGACTCTGCAGCGGAAAAGGGCCTCATCTGGCGATGACTGGGCAACCACGTGGTTATTCTTGACTTACGGCCGGATTCTCTATTTATGATCCGGAACACATGCAGGCTCTCTTGTGGCGCCAGGGAAGAGCAATTTCCATGCAAAATATCATGGGACAGCTGGGGACTGCTCTCTAGTCGCTGCAGGGACCAGAGACCTCTTCTAGTCTTCTAGGCATGTGTCCAGAATCTCTGTGTTCCCCTTCAGGGGCGCTAGGGATCTCGGTGTTGCATTCAAGCTTCAGCCTGGGAGGCAGGCCTCATCTCGAGTTGAAACAAAGAACTCCACTCTCCAATGGAGTGGCCAAGGCTAGCTCTTGAAGACCATTGTGTTAAAAAAAAAAAAAAAAAGGTAATCAAACCTTCTGTGGAGTTTTGAGAGAGGACTCGGGGTTGCTCTCTAGGCTCTGCAGGAAAAGAAGGGGCTCATCTGGCGATGTCGGGGGAATCTCATGGTGTTTTCTAGAGCTGTGGCTTGACGTGTGGCATTTCTCTCAGTCTATGACAGGGAACTCAGGGAGCCTCTCTTGTGTCCCCAGGGAAGTCCAGTCCCCATTCGAGTGGCGAGGAGCGCCCTGGATGGCTCTCGAGTCATGGCAGGGGAATCGGGCTTCAAGACGTGTTGAAGGGTATATCTCAAAGTGTTTATCAAGTTGCTGTAAGAATACCTAGGTTTCCTGGGCTTGTGACGGTGACCTCTGGCAACTTCCCTGGGTGCCTTTGAGAAGGGGGAATAATGTGCAGTTGAGAGGGTTGTCTTGGGATGCCCCTGGGTTCAGTTCCATGGGAGAGTGCCTCATCTGGAGGTGAGGCGGGAATCTCAGGATTCCTCCTCTGTTCTCACATTGATCTCAGGGTCTTTGGCGTTTTGAACAGGGAGTTAGGCCTCGCCTTGTGTGGAGGCATGGAACTCCGCTTGCCTCTCGAGGTGTTCATGGACTGTCAGGCCACTTGTCAAGTTGTCCATAGAACCAGCAGCTCTTTCAGTCGGATGCACCCAGGGTGTCAGTGCCCCTTCGTGTGGTGACTTCATCCTCGGGGTTCCATTGGAAAAGGTGCCGAGGCTTCGGGACTTCTCTGGAGTGGACGGGGTAATCGGTGTCTTTTGGAAGGTGGCACGAACCATGAGGCTTCTTCTCGAGTTTCCAAATGAGACCGGCCTCTTCCTGACGTGGGACTGGAAGGTAGGGATCCCTTTCCATTCAAAGCAGGGGGATCGACCCTCATGTCGAGATCAGGAGGGAAGAAGGGGCTCAGAGGAAGTTGTGCCGGGAATCTCGGTGCTCCTTTCCAATGAGACCGGTATGTTGGGCCACATTTGAAGTTTCCTCAAGGCTGTCAAGTTCCGTTTCAATTATCCAGTGGGTTGGTGAGATTTCTCTCAAGGCACTACAGCGGGAAAGGGCCTCATCTGGCTATGTTTGGGCAACCACGTGATTATTCTCGACTTACGGCGGGATTCTCGAGTTATAACGGAGAACTCAGGGAGCCTCTGGTGTTGCCCCATGGAAGACCAATCTCCATTCAAAATGGCGTGGCAGAGCTTGGGATTGCTCTCGAGTGGTTGCAGGTCAATGAGACGTCTTCTAGTCTTCTAGGCGTGTGTGTAGAAAGTCCGTGTTTCCCTTCCGGAGCGCTAGTGATCTCGGGTTTGTATTCAAGCTTCAGCCGGGGAGTCAGGCCTCCTCTCGAGTTGAACCCTCTCGAGTTGAACCCTCTCGAGGGTTAAAGTACTACCCTCTCCTCTCTAGTTGCCAAGGCTAGCTCTTGAAGCCTATTGTTTTTAAAAATATAGAATCAAGCCTTTTGTGGAGTTTTGAGAGAGGACACGGGGTTGCTCTCTAGGTCTGTCAGGAAAAGAAGGGCCCCATCTGGAGATGTTGGAGGAAACTCATGGTGTTTTCTTGAGCTACGGCTCGACATGTGTCGTTTCTCTCGAGCTACGACAGGGAACTCAGGGAACCTCTCTTGTGGCCCCAGGGAAGTCCAATACCTTTTGAGTGGCGAGGAGGGGCTTGGATGGCTCTAGAGTCACGACAGGGGAATTGGACTTCAAGACATGTTGAAGTGGGTATCTCGAGGTGTTTCTCGAGTTGCTGTAAGAATCCCTAGGTTCCGTGGGCTTGTGACGGTGACCTTTGGCAGCTTCCCTTGGTGCCTCTGAGAAGGGGGAATACTGTACAGTTGATAGGGTTGTCTTGGGGCTCCCATGGATTAAGTGCCATGGAAGAGGGCCTCATCTGGAGTTGAGGCGGGAATCTAAGGCTTCCTCTCCTGTTCTGACATGGATCTCGGGGTCTTTGGGTGTTTTGAATAGGGAGTTAGGCCTCGTCTTGTGTGGAGGCATGGAACTCCGCTTACCTCTTGAGGTGTTCTTGGGGTGTGAGGCCACTTGTCGAGCTGTCCTTGTAACCAGAGGCTCTTTTGGGAGGATGCACCCAAGGTGTCAGTGCCCCTTCCTGTGGTGACTTCATCCTCGGGGTTCCATTGGACAAGGTGCCCAGGCATCGGGACTTCTCTTGTGTGAATGGGGAATTCAGTGTCTCTCAGAATGTGGCACGACTGACGAGGCTTCCTCTCGAGTTTCCAAGTGAGACCGGCCTCCTCCTGAGGTGGGATTGGAAGGTCGGGATCCCTTTCCAGACAAAGCAGGTGGATCCACCCTCATGTCGAGATCAGGAGGGAAGAAGCCGCTCAGAGGAAGTTGTGCCACGAACCTCGGTGTTCCTCTCCAATGAGACCGGTATGTTGGGCCACATTTGAAGCTTCCTCAAGGCTGTCAAGTACCGTTTTGATGATCCAGTGTGTTCGTGGGATTTCTCTCAAGACGCTTCAGCAGGAAAGGGCCTCATCTGGCGATGACTGGGCAATGACGTGGTTGTTATCCACTTACGGCAGGATTCTCGAGTTATGACCCGGAACTCAGGGAGCCTCTGGTGTTGCTCCAGGGAAGACCAATCTCCATTCAAAATGGCATGAGAGAGCTGGGGATTGCTCTCGAGTCGCTACAGGGCAAAGAGACCTCTTCTAGTCTTCTAGGCGTGTGTTCAGAAACTCCATGTTCCCCTTCAGGGGCGCTAGGGATCTCGGGCTTGCATTCAAGCTTCAGCCGGGGAGCCAGGTCTCGGCTCTAGTTGAAGTAGAGGACTCCCCTCTCCTCTCGAGTTGCCAGGGGTAGATCTTGAAGACCATTTTGTTAAGAAAAGTGGAATCAAGCGTTCTGTGGAGTTTTAAAAGAGGACTCGGGGTTGCTCTCTAGGCCCTGCAGGAAAAGAAGGGCCTCATCTGGCGATATCAGAGGAATCACATGGTGTTTTCTCGAGCTGTGGCTAGACGTGTGGCGTTTCTCTCGAGCTATGACGGGGAACTCAGGGGGCCTTTCTTGTGGCCCCAGGGAAGTCCAGTCCCCATTCGAGTGCGAGGAGGTCCCAGGAAGTTCTCGAATCACAGCAGAGGAATCGGGCATCAAGACGTGTTGAAGGGGGTATCTTGAGGTGTTTCTCGACTTGCTGTACGAATGCCTAGGTTCCCTGGGCTTGTGACGGTGACATCAGGCAGCTTCCCTTGGTGCCTATGAGAAGGGGGAATACGGTGTAGTTGAGAGGGTTGCCTTGGAATTCCCCTGGGTTCAGTGCCATGGAAGAGGGACTCATCTGAAGGTGAGGTGGGAATCTCAGGCTTCTTCTCCTGTTCTGACATCGATCTCTGGGTCTTTGGGGGTTTTGAACAGGGAGTTAGACCTCGCCTTGTGTGGAGGCATGGAACTCCGCTTGCCTCTCAAGTTGTCCATGGGGTGTCAGGCCACTTGTTGAATTGTTCCTGGAACCAGCGGCTCTTTTGGGAGGATGCACCCAGGGTGTCAGTGCCCCTTCGTGTGGTTACTTCATCTTCGGGGTTCCATTGGAAAAGGTGCCCAGGCATCGGGACTTCTCTTGAGTGGACGCAGAAGTTGGTGTATTTCGGAATGTGTCACGAACCACGAGGCTTCATCCTGTGTTTCAATCTGAGTCCAGTCTCTTCCTGAGTTGAGACAGGAAGGTTGGGATCCATTTCCAGACAAAGCAGAGGAATTGATCTTCATGTCGAGATCAGGAAGGGAGACAGGGCTAAGATTAAGATGTGCCTGAAAATTCGTTGATACTCTAGAATGAAACGGGTATGTTTGGGAACTTTTCGAGTTGCATCAAGGTTGTCAAGTACCATATCGAATTTCAAGAGGGAAAATGGGATTTTTCTCGAGGCACTGCAGGGGGCAAGGGACTCATCTCTCGATGATGGGGGAACTTTGTCATTTTTGTCGAGATGCAGTCAGAATTTCGAGTTATGACTCAGAATTCAGGGAGCCTCTGGTGTTACTGCAGGGAAGTTTTATCTCCATTTGAGTTGTGAGGGTGTCTGGGGTTTGCTGTCAAGTTACTGCAGGGCAAATAGACATAATCTAGGCTTCTGTCCAGATATTACATATTCATCTCCAGTGGCGACAGGGATCTTGGTGAACCCCAAGTTTAAAAGAGGCCCTAATTTCAAGGGTCATAAGCAATATATTTCTCTGCATTTTCTGAGCCTTTGGAACCCATTCCTAGCTTATATTGGGTATGCCCCTGAGGAAACAGGCTTGGGAAATTGTCTAAGAGTGCTGAATGCCATACTGTTGTTACCGTGATTAGTTGAGTTTCTAATGGAAATAATCCTGCAGCAAGGAGTTGCAAGATGCCTGCTTACACAAGAAATTGAAAAAGTTTGACCAAACCTATTGATGTCATAAGTAGGAAAACATCATTTGAATGGATTTTCAGGCAGCTGCCAGCCCACACCCTTTTAGCACCAACAGACAGAAAATGCTAATTTTGCCAACAAGGTTCAATAACCAAGTTCACACTCAGTATGTGTCTCTGTGGTATCTAAGGATTTTCCAAACAGACCTAGGATCACTGGATCTCTCCTACAGAGATAACGTGATGGAAATTTACTCTGAAGGATGAGTCTTGAGGTGAGTACTTCTCCAAGGCCACAGCTGGGAGGCCTCACACCAAGGCCACAGAATTGAAGCCCAGAACCAAGGTTACCTATTAATCTGACTCAGTCCCTTTGCGACTGTTGCCAACAGACCCTGATCATCATGAACAAGCTTCCTGACTCTCTAACAGGCAAGGTTGCCCACTCCAGGAAACACCCTATGGTGCTCCAACCAATCACCTAACATCAACCTTCCAGCAGGAATTTTCTTTGTCTTGAAGCCACAAAAGCTGTCGACTTTCCTTAGGCTGTAAGCAGGTTGGCCTGCTGCAATCACAGTGCCCACTTTATCTCTGCTCTTTGGTCTTAATGAAAACTCACTCCCTTCTGAGACACTCTGTGTCTGGAAATTCTTTCCAACTCGTACTCAGGTTGTTTGAACAAGTCTCCCATCACCAGGGCTGCTTTTCTGGATCACACTCACCATTTGTTTTCCACTCCCAACTCAGAGCACAAAGGCCCTCTCAGCCTGGTCCTTCCCTCTCATATGCCACTGTTCCTGGGCAGGCTGTCTTATGTACACTGGAGAGGCCTCTGTAGTGTCATGAGGAATAAACAAGCGGTACCCATGAAGTCTCCCACACCAGCACAACAACCAGTACACCGAAACTGACCTCTTCACTCTAGATGGGCCTGGGCGTGTTTCAGGGGAAGTCCCCCAAGATGTCCTTGTTCTCATCCAATCCCAGCACTGTCCACATGAGAGTCACTAAGCTACTCTGTGATGACTGCACAGAGAGGATACTTGTCCCCTCGCACCTCCCAGGAACATGGGATTCTTATGGGCAGAAACCTCCCAGGAAAGTGGGTTCAGCTGGACAGTTATCCCACAGGGCTCAGCATCCAGGAACTATCCACAAACTTCTAATTGCAGAGCATCCCCAGCCCCTCTGTTGGACAGATCTGATTTTGAGCCCCATGGAGCAGGATCTGAGGTAACAAACAGCAGCTCCTTGACAGGTCTGTGACCCTGGGCTTCATTGTGTACAGCCTCTTTTCAGCAGATTTTCCAGAGGCTTCCATTGCACCTGGCACTGAGCCTGTCTCCACCCACCACCCGNGCTGTAAGCAGGTTGGCCTGCTGCAATCACAGTGCCCACTTTATCTCTGCTCTTTGGTCTTAATGAAAACTCACTCCCTTCTGAGACACTCTGTGTCTGGAAATTCTTTCCAACTCGTACTCAGGTTGTTTGAACAAGTCTCCCATCACCAGGGCTGCTTTTCTGGATCACACTCACCATTTGTTTTCCACTCCCAACTCAGAGCACAAAGGCCCTCTCAGCCTGGTCCTTCCCTCTCATATGCCACTGTTCCTGGGCAGGCTGTCTTATGTACACTGGAGAGGCCTCTGTAGTGTCATGAGGAATAAACAAGCGGTACCCATGAAGTCTCCCACACCAGCACAACAACCAGTACACCGAAACTGACCTCTTCACTCTAGATGGGCCTGGGCGTGTTTCAGGGGAAGTCCCCCAAGATGTCCTTGTTCTCATCCAATCCCAGCACTGTCCACATGAGAGTCACTAAGCTACTCTGTGATGACTGCACAGAGAGGATACTTGTCCCCTCGCACCTCCCAGGAACATGGGATTCTTATGGGCAGAAACCTCCCAGGAAAGTGGGTTCAGCTGGACAGTTATCCCACAGGGCTCAGCATCCAGGAACTATCCACAAACTTCTAATTGCAGAGCATCCCCAGCCCCTCTGTTGGACAGATCTGATTTTGAGCCCCATGGAGCAGGATCTGAGGTAACAAACAGCAGCTCCTTGACAGGTCTGTGACCCTGGGCTTCATTGTGTACAGCCTCTTTTCAGCAGATTTTCCAGAGGCTTCCATTGCACCTGGCACTGAGCCTGTCTCCACCCACCACCCGTCCTGTCCCTGACCCCTGGGTCTCTCTCATTAGAAAAAGTTGTTCCTCAAATTCTCTCCCAATTTTGAGCCAGATAAAATGATTAGAAAACAACTAAGAGCTGCATCTCCATATACATCCTTACCCTCAGGACCCACAGGTGTTCCTGGAAGTTTGACCAGCACAATGAGGCCTATTTTCTAAAAGCACAAGCCCATATGAACAATTATTGGCTGACCTGGCTGTCCTGCCCTTTACACAGGTGTGTGGGTTGAGGTGTATATAACCCACTCAATTGCTTGCAGCTGTATCTGATGTCGTCTTTTCTACTTAGACATTGCAGAGCTCGTTTGATGAGCAAGAGGCAGGGGCCATGGCATTTCAGGGGATCTGGTCTGTGTGGGGCTCTGCTGAACATTCTTCAGGAGGTGCTAGGCTGTCATTTTCTAAGGATGTGCTGTGTCTCCTGCTCCTGCTGTTGGAAATTGTTTCAGGCAGAGGTGAGGAAGCATGAAAACAGTCAGTGGGAGTTGGACAGAAGGAGTAACTCAGGTAGGAAAGTAGAAAGCTCTCAGAAAATCACCCAGGCCAGGACCATCCTGCCTGACCTACAGGAGCCAACTCGGTAAGCACGCTGTCACTGGAGGGGTACCAATAATTTTCTCTATCCTGTGAGGTCTTTGCGCATATTCAGGTGTTTATCTGGGAAGTGTGGATGAGGTTCACGAGTGGCTAGCCAGGGGGTCAGCCAGTGTTTACTTAGAGATGACTCTGTGGGGGTCTCCAAGCTACACACTCAAGACCCATGTTGGGAGATGTGGGGTTAGGGAGTGTGGAAGGGCTGCTGGCTTCACATGCATAAGTCCCCATCGCTGACCATTTTCAGAACTGCTCATCTCTGGAGTAAGCATCCTAATTGAGTTTTCACCTGTGTAACTAGTGACTTCTGTATTAACAATATGAAAAATGATAAGAAAATATTCTCAGTCAGGACTGAGATGTTACACCACATGTACCAGTGTAAGAACTTGAGGAGGTGTGTGCAGCCAGTACCCCTAGGTACAGGCTTCAGACTTGGCACCTGAACAACTCTGAGGTCCTGCTACTACTTTAGCATTTCTGAAGGCCCAGTGCTGACTCTAAGGTTCTCTAATCCACCCTCCATCTGCCTTTAGTGATATCCACACTTCTAGGATTCTAAAGAGCAGGGTCTGTGCGGCTGCACTGTGGCTTCTCTAACAAATGATCACAAGGTGGGTGGGTTAAAAAAAAAAAAACAGAAATTTATCCTCCCCCAATCCTGGAGACCAGACACATGAGATCAACAAGTCACAGGGCTGAGGTCCCTCCAGAGACTTTGGGATAGGGTCCTTCTTGCCTTTTCCAGCTTCAGGAGCTCCAGGGGTCCCTGGGCTTGTTTCCCCCTCCTTCCCATCTCTGCCTCTGCCTTTCAAAGGCTTCTCCTCTGTGTCCTCTTTCATCTCTCTGAAGGACTCTGTCAGTTGGATTGAAAATCACCCTAACCCTAGATTACCTTACCTTGATATCCTTAGCTACATCTACTAAGACCCTTTTCCAGATACAGCACTGTTCTGTGGGGACACATCTTTAGTGGCCACCATACACCTCATTCTCTGTGTATTAAATTACCCTCATTTTAGGAGATCACCACAGGCTCATATAGATGGACACACACGTGGAGTCTGAATAGAATGAAGCCCTTGTAGTCACCTGGAATGGATGCAGGCCGGGCTTCATCAGGTGAGGGAAATCACAATGAGAAGAGGGGCATGCCTTATTAAGGCTTCAAAAAGCCCACGTTGGGGTGGAATGTGAGATGCACCCTGGTGGCAGGGAGATTTGTTGGGGCCTGATGTAGGGGTTAAGCTTGGGCCCGTGCTACAGATGTTGAAGGGAGTTAGCATGGGGGTTGGCCATATGCCCTGGAGGAGGAGCTCACATTCACTGGGGCACAAGGAACTAGGAACCTGGGGGGACTTAGTGCTCCTGAACCTGAAGAGGAAACGCTTAAATTTTACAGCACCTCCTATTCCTTCTGCCTCTAACTCAGCTTCCTCCTTGCAAAGTCTGGTTCATGTAGGTCACATAGTCTCAGAAAGTGGGGACTTACAATACTTGGAGCTGGAGCTTGCCTCCTTCACCCTTTTCCTGGCCCCTGCAAGCCTGCTTGATCATGCCTGTCTGTGATAATGCAGATCCGCCTCCCTGATATTCCCTGCTCCAAGTGGAACTCCCCACACTGCTGAAGCACATCCAGTGGCTGTGGGAGGCCACTGACAGTACTCTGGCCTCCTCAAGATCCACTGAGGCTTCAGCTATTGAACAGTGTGAGGTTCAGTTCAGGCTGACAGGACCCACGTGGTTTCAGCTTTGGGACATGGTGGGGTTCAGCCCAGGTGGGTAGAAGTCTTGCCTCCTCAGAACCCACTTGGGCTTCTGTTTTGGGGCGTTGAGGGTTCAGTTCAGGCTGATTGAGTCTGGTCTCCTCAGGACCCACTTGGGCTTCAGTTTGGGGGCATGGTGTGGCTCATTTGAGACTGATGGGAGCCTTGTCCCTCAGGACGCACCTGCGCTTCCCTTTTAAGGAATTGTGCAATTCAGTTGAGGCTGGCAGTATTCTAGTATCCTCAGGACCCGCTTGGGCTTCAGGTTTGGGACATTGTGGAGTTCATTTGAGTCTGATGGGAGTCTAGTTTCCTCAAGACATGCAAGGAGGTGGTGCTGCTGAAGGAAAATGTGAGGGAAATAGGGAAGAAGCTTTCTGTGTGCAGCTCTTACTGAAAGTATGCCTTACCAGAACTCAGGACTGTTAGTGTTTGATGTGGAAAATTATGGGATTTTAGTCAGTTTTTGTCTGTGGTATAAGATGGTGTCCTGTATTGTTTCTTGGTGTGTGGTTTTAATTTTTCCCAGCACTGTTTATTTGGTGGGGGAGAATGTCCTTTCCTGCATGTATGTTGTTAATTCCTTTCTTTAAAATTAATTACCATGTACCTGTATGTTTACTTCCGAGCTCTATTATCTCTGTGCCTATTTCTGAGCCAATTCCACACGTCTTGTGGTGGCTTTAGTGTATACTCTAGATTGAAGTCAGGAATGGAGATGCCGCCAGCCTATTCTGCTTTCTCATAGACACTTTGCCTCTTCTGGTTCCTTTGTGGTGCCACACAGATGTAAAGGCTGATTTTGTTTCTGTGAAAATTGTCATGGAAATGCTGGAAGTGATTGCATGAATATGTACATTGGTTTGTTTAGCATGGATATTTTAATGACATTTTCACCCATAAACCAGGGATATCTTTTTACTTGTATCCATTCAGTTTCTTTGATCATTGTCTTGTAGTTTTTAGCTTTCAGGCCTTTCAAGTACTTGGTTAGATTTCTAGATATTTAGCTGGGTGGGTGGGGGGATGAAATTGTAAAAGGAAACATTTTCTTAATATCTGTTTCTAATAGTTCATTATTAGTATAGGAATTCACAAAAGATCTTACAGTTCTACCGACTTTTGTATTTTTGGCCCTGCAGNTCAGGCCTTTCAAGTACTTGGTTAGATTTCTAGATATTTAGCTGGGTGGGTGGGGGGATGAAATTGTAAAAGGAAACATTTTCTTAATATCTGTTTCTAATAGTTCATTATTAGTATAGGAATTCACAAAAGATCTTACAGTTCTACCGACTTTTGTATTTTTGGCCCTGCAGTTCAACATGTTGGATCTTAGGTCCTTGAAAAAGGATCAAACCCATACCGCTGAGTAGAAGTGCAGAGTCTTAAACACTGGACTGACAGACAAGTCCATGAATTTGGTTTTCAGTTTTGAAATTTGCTGTGGTATTGTGTTATGTGGAAAACTAGAATTAAAACATCTCATAGTATTAGTTCCATCTGGGTCATCCACAGCACCCAAGGCATGGTGTCTACTAATATGCTCTTTGTATGGTGC
>SJYM01006578.1:15740-28999 GCA_006410775.1 Tragelaphus imberbis
AGATGGGGATGCCAGACCACCTGACCTGCCTCCTGAGAAACCTGTATGCAGGTCAGGAAGCAAGAGTTAGAACTGGACATGGAACAACAGACTGGTTCCAAATAGGAAAAGGAGTACGTTAAGGCTGTATATTGTCACCCTGTTTATTTAACTTATATACAGAGTACATCATGAGAAACGCTGGGCTGGAGGAAGCACAAACTGAAATCAAGATTTCTGGGAGAAATATCAATAACCTCAGATATGCAGATGACACCACCCTTATGGCAGAAAGTGAAGAAGAACTAAAGAGCCTCTTGATGACAGTGAAAGAAGAGAGTGAAAAAGTTGGCTTAAAGCTAAACATTCAGAAAACTAAGATCATGGCATCCAGTCCCATCACTTCATGGCAAATAGATGGGGAAACAGTGGAAACAGTGTCAGACTTTATTTTGGGGGGCTCGAAAATCACTGCAGATGGTGACTGCAGCCATGAAATTAAAAGATGCTTACTCCTTGGAAGGAAAGTTATGACCAACCTAGATAGTATATTGAAAAGCAGAGACATTACTTTGCCAGCAAAGGTCTATCTAGTCAAGGCTATGGTTTTTCCAGTGGTCATGTATGGATGTGAGAGTTGGACTATAAAGAAAGCTGAACGCTGAAGAATGGATGCTTTTGAACTGCGATGTTGGAGAAGACTCTTGAGAGTCCCTTGGACTGCAAGGAGATCCAACCAGTCCATCCTAAAGGAGATCAGTCCTGGGTGTTCATTGGAAGGATTGATGTTGAAGCTGAAACTGCAATACTTTGGCCACCTGATTCAAAGAGCTGACCCATTTGAAAAGACCCTGCTGCTCAGACAGATTGAGGGCAGGAGGAGAAGTGGACGACAGAGGATGAGATGGTTGGATGGCATCACTGACTCAATGGAAATGGGTTTGGGTGGATTCCAGGAGTTGGTGATGGACAGGGAAGCCTGGCATGCTGCAGTTCATGAGGTCGCAAAGAGTCAGACATGACTGAGTGACTAAACTGAACTGAAAATTTCCCCTTCACTGGGTACTTCTGCAGAACCTACTCTGCAGCTTCAGGTCATGCAGTCTCAAGTAGACCCTTGATTTCTGATATACCTGGAGAGCCCCTCCATCAACATCAGAACAACGTGTAGCCATTCCATGGACAAATGTATAATAATAAATGTTCCCAGTGAATCTGATTGCTTCTAAGTAGAGGCAATGGCAACCCACTCCAGTACTCTCCTGGAAAATCCCATGGATGGAGAAGCCTGGTAGGCTGCAGTCCATAGGGTCGCACAGAGTTGGACACGACTGAAGCGACTTAGCAGCAGAGATGAATCAACTTACTCCAGAATATATATATTTTTCAGATTTCTTTGTGTTATTAAACTCTTGAAGATGTTAATAAACTGTGGTTTTGGCTTATGTATTTTTTCTAGTGGGTAAGGTGGGACTAAGTGGATGGTCTTGTGATGGAGCCATCTAAATCCTGTCCATGAAGCCTTCCTGACTCAGAAACCTCTCTGCTGAGAATGTAGAGATTGCTGTATCATTAGGTGACATGAGAAAACTTTAATTCATACAAAAATCAAATGGAGTATAGAGGAAAGGATGTGATTTACCTGTGTGGTGATAAGTGAAAAAGGGTATTTTTAGAGAACACATGGCAGATATCTGGAGGTGGATAGGAGAGGGAGAGACTGAATGTTGAGCTAATTAAAATAATGAGTGCAGGGCAAAAATGCGCTACTAATCAGAAGTTGTTTCATGTGAATAGAAGGGATAAGGTTCTAGGGTCATTGGCAAACATGATTTCCAGGAAATGGGATATGAAAACCAGTGGTAGTTACATTTGTCCCATGAATGTGACGTGTGTTTGTCATTTTCCCAATGCCCTCGGAGAATATCCTTTACTAGGTGGAAAGTGAGTAGAGGTGGATTGGAGAAAGTGGAGGTAAGTGTTGGGACATTTAAAATATTTGTACAGTAGCAAAAATAATAATAACTTATCTCATGGCATATTGTGTAGAGGGGATCTGATATTAGGCCCAAAGATGTGTGTACAGGACACAGTGGATGAAAAACATAGATATTGATGTTTATGTAGTAAAAATTAGTGATGAGCTTTTTTCAGTTTCTCCTCACATGATGAGTACCTTTTAGGGAAACAGAAATCTTTTCAATGCTTGATGTGAAATTGAGAAATTTCTATCTCATTCTTTATCCGTTGTTATTCATAGTAAATTTCAAACACTAACTTTATTATGTGAGTCTTAAACTTACAGTAACTATGAGAGAGAAACAGATCCCAGTGAGGTTCTTGATAACAAATAGGAGCAAACCGTACTTTCCCCGCTCTCTCTGAGGAATTCTTAGGTGTGTCTGTAGAAGTCAAGGGATCCTGAGAGGAAGAATAAATGTTAAATTGCCTTCACTTTTTCTTATAACATAGTAGAATACTTCTTCAGTGTTATACAAAGTACAGCATGTCTAATCTCTGCCATTTATGTGTTACATTTGAGTGTACAAACAAATGATATTCAGTCCCTGCCCTCAACCTGGTCAAGGTCTTATTGTGTAAGCAAGAAAATGTCAAGGTCAGTCAGGCATCCAGGATAAAGGGCTAATGGTACACAATTAATTAATTTGAAACACATCAACCTCAGAGTAGATGATAGGAGGGATATCAACATTTATTTACATATTACCATGTACATGTATTATCTGCTTAATCCACAAGTGTTTTAAGCTGTATGTGACTAAAATGGAAGAATCAGAATGCCCCAGAGGAAAAAAATGACTGTTCCACAGGGTTAAAGATTTAGAGGATCTAATGGGGAAAATCAGCTTTTCTGCCTGAAAAGCACATAAGTTGAAATGACACATTTACCTATTAAAGTGGTGAATATGATAGTGTACAATTATTGATCTATTAGTAGGTCAAAACATTATTGTAACAAGTACTTTAGGTTACCTCTTCTCTAGCACCTTCTCAGTTAAGAACTTCTTATCACTATTCTACAAATGAGAAAGTTAAACAGAAAGATGTTTTCTTTTATACTCAAGGTCACAATTTGCAAAATGAGGTAACTTATGAATTCCAAGATGTTCACTAAAAATTACCTTACTTATCAGGAGGAGATGAGGGTGGTGGCATAGGAGAACCCTCAACACACTTCCCTATGGAACACATCAAAAATGTGGAGATATTCTTACAAAAACCAAACTGGAAACTTCACAAACACACTTATAACTTAAAAGCTTTTGCATAGTGCAGGAAACTATAAACAAGGTAAAAAGACAATCCTCGGAATGGGAAAAAATAATAGCAAAAGAGACAACTGACAAAGGATTAATCTCCAAAATATACAAGTAGTTCATTCAGCTCCATACGAGAAAAACAACCCAATCAAAAAGTGGGCAGAAGACCTAAACAGACATTTCTCCAAAGAAGACATATAGATTGCTAATAAACACATGAAAAGATGTTCAATATTGCTCATTATTAGAGAAATGCAAATCAATTGCTAATAAACACATGAAAAGATGTTCAATATTGCTCATTATTAGAGAAATGCAAATCAATATTACAATGAGGTATCACCTCACACCAGTCAGAATGGCCATCATTGAAAAAATCTACAAACAATAAGTACTGGAGAGTGTGTGGAGAAAAGGGAACCCTCTTGCACTGTTGATGGGAATGCAAATTGATACAGTCACTTTGTAGAAAAGTATGGCGATTTCTTAAAAAATTAGGAATAAAACTATCATATGACCCAACAATCTCACTATTGGGCATATACCCTGAGGAAGCCAAATGAAAAAGACCCATGTACCGCTGTGTTCATCTCAGCACTATTTGTAATAGCTTGGACATGGAAGCAACCTAGATGTCCATCAACAGATGAATGGATAAAGAAGTTCTGGTACATATATACAATGGAATATTACTCAGCCTTAAAAAAGAAGACATTTGAGTCAGTGCTAGCTAATGAGATGGATGAACATAGAGCCTACTATACAGAATGAAGTAAGTCGAAAAGAGAAAAACAAATATTGTATATTAACACATATATATGAAATCTAGAAATATCTAGAACCTATCTGCACTGCAGCAACAGAGACACAGATATAGAGAACAGACATGTGGACATGGGGGAAGAAGAAGGGTGGATGAACTGAGACGGTAGCATGAAAACATCTACACTACCATATGCAAGGGCTTCCCTTGTAGCTCAATTGGTAAAGAATCTGGCTGCAGTGCAGGAAATGCGGGTTTGATCCCTGGGTTGGGAAGATCCCCTGGAGAAAGAAATGGCAACCCACTCCAGTATCCTTGCCTGGAAAATCTCATGGACAGAGAAGCCTGGTGGGCTGCAGTCCATGGGGTCACAAAGAGTTAGGCACGATTGAGCAACTAACACATAACACCATATGTAAAAATAGACAGCCAGTGGAAATTTGCTGTATCATGCATGGAGCTCAAATCTGGTGCTCTGTGACAACCTAGAGGGGTGGAATGGGATGGGAGGTGGAAGAGTGGTTCAAAAAAGAGGGGACGTACATATACCTATGGCTGATTTATATTGCTATATGTCACAAACCAACAAAATATTGTATAGCAACTATCCTCCTATTAAAAATAAATAAATTTAAAGAATAAACAAACAAAAATAATGTTTTGTGGCAAGAAAAAAAAAGAAACATACTTCTGAAGAAAAAAGAATTTAAAGAAATACCCACATGAAGTTGGGTAGGAAGGTGGGAGAAGTGTTCAGGTTGGGATCTGTGCTTCTAGGATGTGACACAGAAGAGAAGGAGGGTGATATAACACAGGCTGGGGTATCCTTCCTGGGGAGTGAGGGGTTTGAACCACATGTTGGGGCACCCGAGCCTAGGGTCTGACATTGGGAAGCGAAATCTTCACCTCACACCTGTTAAAGTGGCTATTATTAAAAAGACAAAAGTTAACAAATGCTGGCAAATATGTGCAGAAAAAGGAATCCTCATGCACTGTTTATGGGAATGTGCAGCCACTACTAACAATAGAGTAGAGTTCCTCAAAAATCTTAAATAGAACTATCGCATGATACAGCGACCCTACACCTGGGTGTATGTCCAAAGGAGATGACATAACTATCTCAAAGAGATAACTGCATCCCCATACTCACTGAAGAATCATTCACCAGAGCAAAAAATGGAAACAACCTAGTATCCATGGATGAATTAAGGATAAAGAAAATGTGATAGACATTCAGCACATACAATGGAATATTATTCAGCCAAGAGAAAGCACAAAACTCTGCTATTCATTACAATATGGATGAAATTTAGGGGCATTATGCTAAAAGAAATAAGTCAGACAAGGAAAGACATGGAATGTATGGTTTCCCTTATCTGTGGAATCTGAATTACTGAACTCATAGAAATAGGGTTTATTTACTCCCATTTGACCAATTGTGAATGTTGTGGAAAAACACTTCATGAATGTTATAGTACATCTAGATTAGTATTCCAGTGTGTACTTTCAGTATAATATTTTTAGACTTAAATTTCCTTTAATCATTTGATGTGATATGATTTAATAAGAAAATAAGAGGTTGTAAATTTAACAGAACATAAAGTGGAAATTAAACTACACAAACACATATACACTCAAAGTAGGATTACTTTGATTTTTTCCCAAGATTCATTGACTATCACTTTGTTGTTGTTCAGTTGTTAAGTCATGTCTAACTCTTTGTGACCCCATGAACTGCAGCAAACCAGGCTTCCTTGTTCTCCACTATCTCCTGGAGGTCACTCAAACGCATGTTGTCTGCATAAGTGGATATACTGATACACTATTTTAGTAATTTTTAATGAGTGCTATTTCTTCCCAAAATCGAATAGGAATTTATCATATGTCAAGTGTATCTTTTCTTTAATATCAAAGTTACTCATCAGTGGAGCTTGTGGTGATCTTAAGTGATAAAATGCAAAGTAAATTAAACTAGTTTTTCACAATATTACTTTCAGATGGCCAGTATTACCACTACAAAACAATGTGTGATGTATCTATAAAGTGATGGATAGTCATCTTGTAGAACTCAATAGGAACCCTAAGACTCAAGTTATTGTGACAGAAAGCCATGATATTCAAATGAAGTTCTAAACAGGCTGTTTCTAGTATTAATAAAAGGAATAAACTCCCCTTTGTTGACAACTGGGCTATTTGCACTCCTAAGTAATGTGAAAGAAGATAAACTTATTGTGAAGACTTGGGTGACTCAATGTACCTTGGGTATCTTTGGAGTCACACAGCAATTGAAATATGACATCGCCAACCTATTTTCCAACTGCATACCCCAGACTAAGACATATTTTTGACAACCTTTCTTCCCTGTGCACGTTTTGCATCTTCAATTTCAGATGCCTCAAAATACACCTTTTCAAAACAATCAATACTGATTTTTTAAAAAATGTTTTGCTGTGTCATCTTTTAGTCAGGTCTTAGTTGTGGCACATGGGATCTCAGATCCCTGACCAGGGATTGAACCTGTGTCTCCTGCATTGGAAGGTGGGTTCCCAACCACAGGACCACCTGGGAAGACCCCAAAATATACTTTTGTACTCATGCTACAATATAAGTTGGGGTTCAGTCAATAAAAGAGAAACCAATTAGTCATTTTAAAAAAGAGAATTTAATACAGAGAGTCAGCTAAAGAGATATTGAAAGACTGAAAATTTTAAAAAAGTAAAGTAGTAACATAGCTATCATAAGTGAAGGAAGACTTGATTTGAAGGGCATAAAGGGAACACTTTAGCTTTTAGGGCAAAGAGAATTTTACTGACCACTGTTGAATGTATGTAAGATGGACGAAGATGAAAAATAGTGATTTCAAGAGCCCCACCCCAAAGCAAAGCCTAGCTGTATGATGTAGAGAAGCTAAGTGAAGAAAATGATCATAAATAACATGGTAAACACATTGCCTATTACTACATTAGGGTCTTCATAACTTCCCTTCTGAGCTCTGTTCTCTTCTGGATGTTCAGCATTTGTTCATGAGCAGTTAGGACCCAAGGTACACAGGTCACCTTTGAATGAAAGATCTGATTTGTGTTGGTAGTTTTCAACCTTGGCCATATACCAGAACCACTTGAGTGCTTTTAAAGCCCCTTATGCTCAGACCACACCTGAGTCTAATTAAATCAGAATATCTGATGGTGGTTAGACCCAGTGAACAGTATTTTAAAGTTTCCAGATGATTTCAATAAAACCCAAGGCTGAGAAGCAGTGACACGAATACTCACATATAACCTGTGTAAACAGATTTGAAAAATAGAATTTACTGAGGAAAATACAAAAGACCTGTGAAAAACTTATAAATTTTCAATATATTAAAAGGGAATTATTCATCTTTTGAGGATGCTTGGGCCACCAAAGATAATCTGCATAATCTCTGTAGNGTTCTAAACAGGCTGTTTCTAGTATTAATAAAAGGAATAAACTCCCCTTTGTTGACAACTGGGCTATTTGCACTCCTAAGTAATGTGAAAGAAGATAAACTTATTGTGAAGACTTGGGTGACTCAATGTACCTTGGGTATCTTTGGAGTCACACAGCAATTGAAATATGACATCGCCAACCTATTTTCCAACTGCATACCCCAGACTAAGACATATTTTTGACAACCTTTCTTCCCTGTGCACGTTTTGCATCTTCAATTTCAGATGCCTCAAAATACACCTTTTCAAAACAATCAATACTGATTTTTTAAAAAATGTTTTGCTGTGTCATCTTTTAGTCAGGTCTTAGTTGTGGCACATGGGATCTCAGATCCCTGACCAGGGATTGAACCTGTGTCTCCTGCATTGGAAGGTGGGTTCCCAACCACAGGACCACCTGGGAAGACCCCAAAATATACTTTTGTACTCATGCTACAATATAAGTTGGGGTTCAGTCAATAAAAGAGAAACCAATTAGTCATTTTAAAAAAGAGAATTTAATACAGAGAGTCAGCTAAAGAGATATTGAAAGACTGAAAATTTTAAAAAAGTAAAGTAGTAACATAGCTATCATAAGTGAAGGAAGACTTGATTTGAAGGGCATAAAGGGAACACTTTAGCTTTTAGGGCAAAGAGAATTTTACTGACCACTGTTGAATGTATGTAAGATGGACGAAGATGAAAAATAGTGATTTCAAGAGCCCCACCCCAAAGCAAAGCCTAGCTGTATGATGTAGAGAAGCTAAGTGAAGAAAATGATCATAAATAACATGGTAAACACATTGCCTATTACTACATTAGGGTCTTCATAACTTCCCTTCTGAGCTCTGTTCTCTTCTGGATGTTCAGCATTTGTTCATGAGCAGTTAGGACCCAAGGTACACAGGTCACCTTTGAATGAAAGATCTGATTTGTGTTGGTAGTTTTCAACCTTGGCCATATACCAGAACCACTTGAGTGCTTTTAAAGCCCCTTATGCTCAGACCACACCTGAGTCTAATTAAATCAGAATATCTGATGGTGGTTAGACCCAGTGAACAGTATTTTAAAGTTTCCAGATGATTTCAATAAAACCCAAGGCTGAGAAGCAGTGACACGAATACTCACATATAACCTGTGTAAACAGATTTGAAAAATAGAATTTACTGAGGAAAATACAAAAGACCTGTGAAAAACTTATAAATTTTCAATATATTAAAAGGGAATTATTCATCTTTTGAGGATGCTTGGGCCACCAAAGATAATCTGCATAATCTCTGTAGAGGTATTAAGATTCAGTCAAGGCAGTAATGGACTCACAGAGAGAACAGACTTACGGACACAGTAGGGGAAGGAGAGAGTGGGTTGGATTGAGAAAGTAGCATGGAAATATATACAAGACCATAGGGAAAACAGATGCCAAGTGGAAATTTGCTATGTGACACAGGGAGCTCAGCCCAGTGCTCTGTGACAACCTAGAGAGGTGGGATGGGGTAAGAGATGGGAGTGGGGTTCAGGGGGAGGGGACATACGTATAACTATGGCTGATTCATTTTGATGTATGGCAGAGGCCAACACAATATTGTTAAGAAATTACCCTCCAATTAAAAAAAAGAAAAAAATATTCAGCCAAGGAATGATTTTGATGCACAAGAATCCTAGAAATCTCACCCATCACATTGAAGACATAAAAGAAAAGTAATATCTAAATATGAGGTTAAGCAAAAGGAGAAGTAAAGCCATGAGAGCTACAAAAAAGTGATGTATGAGAGAGGTAGAATTTTCAGGTCTAGATTTAATTTTGCTACATTTTGCAACCTACCCTCCAAATAGATAACACAGGTGCTAAGTGTAGAACATTTTGCTGAGAAACCTCTGCATGGCCCTTTTGATGTCCTTGTTCCTCAGACAGTAGATGAAGGGGTTCAGCATGCGAGTGAGCACAGTGTACATCACTGAGGCCACTGCAAACTTCCTAGAAGATTGTGAGATGGCTGAGCTGAGATACATATCAATGCCTGTTATGCAAAATAAACAAACAACTGCCAGGTGAGAACCACAGGTGGAGAAGGCTTTATTCATGCCACCTGATGAGGGGACTCTCAGAACAGAGGAGAGAATTTTACAGTAAGAGAAAAAGATCCCTGAGATAGGAAGAAAACTGAAGATGGCACCAGCAGTATACATGACTATGTTATTGGTGAAAGTGTCACAACAGGCAAGCTTGACGAGTTGAGAAGGGTGACAGAAGAAATTAGAGATTTCTACATCTTTGAAGCAGGTAAGTTGTAGCACAATCCAATTGTGCAGCTGTGACTCCAAAAGACTAACAAAAAAAGACACCAAAACTAAGAGACAACAGAGGCGTGGGTTCATGATCGTCATTTAGTACAGTGGATGACAGATGGCCACAAACCGGTCATAAGCCATTGCAGTGAGAAGAGTACTATCCAAACATCCAAAAAGGAGAAAAATAGACATCTGTGTCAGGCAGCCCTCATAGGAGATGACTGCTGTGAGTTTGGATATTCACAATCATCTCTGGGACTGCGGTGGAGACCAAACCAATGTCAGCCAAGGACAGGTTGGAGAGAAAGAAGTACATGGGGTTGTGGAGGTGGGGGTTAGAGGTGACAGCCAGGATGATGAACAGGTTCCCTAAAATGGTGACCAGGTACATAGACAGGAAGAGGATAAAGAGTAGTTCTGGATCATCTGAGAGGCCCAGGAGGAAGAATTCTGAGACACTGGTTAGATTTCCAGTTCTGTGTAGATTAGACACCTTTGGAAAAAATAAAAGAGGGCTGAAAAAATAGGAATTAAGTAACAGGGCTTGCACACTGTGTCTAAATTTTGGATTCAAGCAATTCATTTCTAAGATCATACACCCCAGTTCCTTCAGCAAAATTTCTCATTATGACAGTTTCTATCTGCCTAGAACTGTTTCCTCATTGAATTCTGTGTTATTCACCTCTGTCTACAAAGTCTTACTTTATAAAACCTCACTGAAAGGTGAAAGGGAGCAAGCACATTAGAGGTAATACAGTGATATCCATGATCTCAGTTAAATACAGCTTACTTTTTTAGACATAATACAGAATGAGAAACTTCCCCCTTTAAGGAAAAATATAATTTCAATTTAAAGAGACTTAGATATAGTTATATTTTATTCAAATGCAATTCTAGATATTTCTTTCATTTAGAATATTTACAAATCTTATGAAACACAGGACTATGTCATCTAGATTCTAAATTAAAGCTGAAGTTCATAATCAGAAAATATTTTATATACTATTCAAAGTTTTATCATTCTTTGGTTTCTCTGTCTTCCCTCTTTCTTGAAATGAGTGATTACTCAAATCTCAGGGTTATGTTTTAAAAGTCACTTAACATATACTTCATATCTGTGACTTTGATGGACTTCAAATTTCAATCAGTATGGTTTAATTAAGTGCACATAATACAGCATTCGTGACTACGGAGATGTTATCAATGTACCAAGGATTGTCAATGATTAAATGGTAACAAAATTTAAGAAACCTACTTGAACGTTTTTATTTTATACAGGCCTATTTGTTTCAGTCCAATACCATCTCAGTAAAATGTCTGATATGTGAGACCACTTTACTCTTTTTGGACCCTATTCTGTACTCGCAGATTAACTGTGTCATTGTTTTACTTTTTTCAGTTTACTGAAGTTGACTGACAAAATTGCATATATTTGGGTTGTGCCATGGGAAATTTCTTAAAAGATGTCCAAAATGATGATTTAATATATGTACACATTGTGAATGGTTACCATAGTCAGGTTAATTAACATATCTGTCACCTCACATCATTTTTATTTGTGTGTGTGTTTATAGTAGTAGTTAAGGAGACCTCTATTAGCATATTTCAAGAATATAATACAAAACTATTAGCTATAGTCACCAGCTCCCCAGAATGTATTCATTTTATAACTGGAAGTTTGTACCCTTTGACCAACATCTCCCTACTTTCTCCACCACCATCTCCTCACAACTACAGTTCTAATCTATGGCCCTAAGAGTTCACTCCAGTACTCTTGCCTGGAAAATCCCATGGATGGAGGAGCCTGGTGGGCTACAGTCCATGGGGTCGCTAAGAGTCAGACACGACTGAATGACTTCATTTTCACTTTCATGCACTGGAGAAGGAAATGGCAACCCACTCCAGTGTTCTTGCTTGGAGAATCCCAGGCACGGGGGAGCCTGGTGGGCTGCTGTCTATGGGGTCACACAGAGTTGGACACGACTGAAGTGACTTAACAGCAGTAAGAGTTTGATTTTCTTAACTTCCACACATAAGTGAGATCATGCGGTTTGACTGTCTATGTCTAGTGTATATATTTTAATAAGCATAATATTCTCCAGGTCCACCCATGTTGTCACAAATGGCAGGATTTCCTTCTTTTCCTGGCTGAATAATATTTCATTGCTTACACATACACACATATATACATACCACATTTTCTTTATTCATCTGTCAACAGACATTTTAAGTGTTTTCATGGGTTCACTATTTCAAACAATATCATAAACATGTAAAAGCAGATAATCTCTTCTTTGGCGTATATCCTGAAGTGGGATTGCTGTATCCTATGGTAGTTCTATTTCAATTAGTAAGTTTTTAGTTGTTAAGGAACCTCCATTCTCTTTCCTGTAATGACTGTACCAATATTCATTCTCACCAACCATACACAACAGTTCCCTTATCTTCACATCCTCCATAGCACTTGTCTTTTTTTCTTTATAATAAATAACCTAAGATATGAAAAGTGGTATTTGATTGGGTTTTTGACTTGAGTTTCCTGGTATTAGCCATGTTGAGCCCATTTTCATGTACTAGCTGGTCTTCCTTTCCTGGTCTAAACCCTCCTATCTATGGTTGATGAATTTGGCACCTGGGGAAGGTCCCACAACCTGCCTTATGTCTACTAACAGATTTTCATATGAGTCCTTCCTGACCAAGAGATTGCAATTCTCTTGATTCTGCTGCCTCAAAGTACTTCAGGTTCATTATTTGGGCATGCCATAATAATGATTTAATTGCTGCTGCTGCTAAGTCGCTTCAGTCATGTCCAACTCTGTGCAGCCCCATAGACAGCAGCCTACCAGGCTCCCCCATCCTTGGGATTCTTCAGGCAAAAATACTGGAGTGGGTTGCCATTTCCTTCTCCAGTGCATAAAAGTGAAAGGTGAAAGTGAAGAGGCTCAGTCGTGTCAAACTCTTAGCAACCCCATGGACTATAGCCCACTAGGCTCCTCTGTCCATGGGATTTTCCAGGCAAGAATACCAGAGTGGTTTGCCATTGCCTTCTCCCATGATTTAATTGAGAAACATTCAAAATAAATAATATAAACACATATGGGCAGATTCCTTATCTGTAAATTAGATAATAATTGAACCTATCTAAGAGGACTATAGATGGGGAAACAGGGGAAACAGTGGAACAGTGTCAGACTTTCTTTTTGGGGGCTCCAAAATAACTGCAGATGGTGATTTCAGCCATAAAATTAAAAGACGCTTACTCCTTGGAAGGAAAGTTATGACCAACCTAGATAGCATATTCAAAAGCAGAGACATCAAAGCAGAGACCTTGCCAACAAAGGTCTGTCTAGTCAAGGCTATGGTTCTTCCAGTGGTCATGTATGGATGTGAGAGTTGGACTGTGAAGAAAGCTGAGCGCTGAAGAATTGATGCTTTTGAACTGTGGTGTTGGAGAAGGCTCTTGAGAGTCCCTTGGACTGCAAGGAGATCCAACCAGTCCAT
>SJYM01006581.1:37433-50937 GCA_006410775.1 Tragelaphus imberbis
GGGTGCATCCTCCCGAAAGAGCCTCTGGTTCCAAGGACAACTCGACAAGAGACCTGAGCCTCCATGGACACCTTGAGAGGATAGTGGAGTTCCGTGGCTCCACACAAGGCGAGGCCTAACTTCATGTTCAGAACCCCCAAAGACGCGGAGATCGATGTCAGTAAAGGAGAGGAAGCCTGAGATTCCCGCCTCACCTCCAGATGTGGCCCTCTTCCATGGCACTGAACCCAGGTGAATCCCAAGACAACCCTCTCAACTGCACAGTATTACTCATTCTCATAGGCACCAAGGGAAGATGCCAGAGGTCACCGTCACAAGCCCAGACAACCTAGGCTTTCTTACAGCAACTCGAGAAACACCTTGAGATACCCCCTTCAACACGTCCTGAAGCCCGATTCCCCTGCCGTGAATGGAGAGCCATCCCGGGCACTCTTCGCTACTCCAATGGGGACTGGACTTCCCTGGGGACACAAGAGAGGCTCCCTGAGGTCCCCGTCGAAGCTCGAGAGACATGCCAAACGTCGAGCCGCATCTGGAGGAAATACCATGAGATTCCACTGACATCACCACATGAGGCCCTTCTTTTCCTGCAGGGCCTAGAGAGCAGACACGAGTCCTCTCTCAAAACTCCACAGAAGGCTTGATTGCCTTTCTTTTACCACAATGGGTTTCAAGAGCTTGCCTTGGCCACTCGAGAGGACAGAGGAGTACTTTGTTTCAACTCGAGACGAGGCCTGATTCCCCGGCTGAAACTTGAATGCAACCCCGGGAACCCTAGCGCCCCTGAAGGGGATCACGGAGTTTCTGGACACACGCCTAGAAGACTAGAAGAGGTCTTTTTGCCCTGCAGCGACTCGAGAGCATTCCCCAGCTCTCCCACGCCATTTGGAATGGAGATTGATCTTCCCTGGGGCCACACGAGCGGCTCGCTGAGTTCCAGGTCGTAACTCGAGAATCCCGCCGTAAGTCGAGAATAACCACGTGGTTGCCCAGTCATCGCCGGAGGAGGCCATGTCCCACTGCACCGAGTTGAGAGAAATACCACGAACCCATTGGATCATCGAAACAGAAACAGACAGCCTTGACGAAACAGCATATGTGGCCCAACATACCGGTCGCTTTGGAGAGGAACACCGAGCTACCTGGCACATCTTCTGAGCCCCTGCTTCCCTCCTGATCTCAATATTAATGTCAATCCAAAGCTATGCCTGGAAAAGTATCCCGACATTTCACCAAACCTCAGCAGGACGCCCTTCTCACATGGAAGCTCGGGAGTAAGCCTCGTGGTTCGTGTCACATTCCGAAAAACACAGAGTTTCCCGTAAACTCAGGTGCAGTCCCAATACCTGCCCACCTTTTCCAATGGAACTCTGAGGATGAAGTCACCACATGAAGGAGCACTGACACACTGGGTGCATCCTCCTGAAAGAGCCTCTGGTTCCAAGGACAACTCGACAAGGGGCCTGACACTCCATGAACACATCGAGAGGATAGTGGAGTTCCATGGCTCCACAAAAGGCGAAGCCTAACTACCTTTTCAGAACCCCTAAAGACCCGGAGATCGATGTCAGAACAGGAGAGGAAGCCTGAGATTCCCACCTCACCTCCAGATGTGGCCCTCTTCCATGGCAATGAACCCAGTGGAATCCCAAGGCAACCCTCTCAACTGCACAGTATTGTCCATTCTCATAGGCACCAAGGGAAGCTGCCAGAGGTCACCGGTAGAGGCCCAGGGAACCTAGGGATTGTTACAGCAACTCGAGAAACAACTCGAGATATCCCCTTCAACACTTCTTGAAGCCCGATATCCCTGCCATCCTTAGAGAGACATCCTGGGCCGTCCTCGCTACTACAATGGGCACTGGAATTCACTGGGGACAGAGGAGAGGCTCCTTGAGTTCCCCGTCATACCTCGAGAGAAACAACACATGTCGAGACGAATCTCCAGAAAACACCTTGAGATTCCCCGGACATCGCCACATTAGGCCGTTCTTTTCCTCCATGGCCTAGACAGAAACCCTGAGTCCACTCTCAAAACTCCGCAGAAGGCTTGATTGCCTTTTACTTTTTTTTTTAAAATGGGCTTCAAGAGATAGCCTTGTCGACTGGAGAGGAGAGAGGAGTTCTTTGTTTCAACTAGAAACGTGGCCAGATTCCACGGCTGAAGCTTGAATGAACCCACGAGATACCTAGCGCCCCTGACGCGGAACATGGAGTTTCTGGACACACGCCTAGAAAACTAGAAGAGGTTTCTTTGTCCTGCAGGGCCTGGAGAGCAATCCCCAGCTCTCCCATGCCATTTGGAATGGAGACTGGTCTTCCATAGGGTGACACGAGAGGCTCGCTGAGTTCCGGGTCGTAACTCGAGTATCCCCCCGTAAGTCGAGAATAACCACGTGGTTGCCCAGTAAACGTCAAAGGAGGCCATGTCCCGCTGCACTGAGTTGAGAGAAATACCACCAACCCATTTTATTATCGAAACGGAAATAGACATACTTGAGGAAATAGTAAATGTGGCCCAACATACCGGTCTCAGTGGAGAGGAACACCGAGGTACCAGGCACAACATTCTCTGAGCCCTTTCTTCCCTCCTGATCTCGACATGAGGGTCAATACCCCTGCTATGCCTGGAAAGGGACCCGACCTTCCATCAAACATCAGCAGGAGGCCCTTCTCAATTTTAAACTCGAGAGGAAGCCTCGTGGTTCGTGCAACATTCCGAAAGCCACCGATTTCCCCTTCAACTCCAGAGAAGTCCCAATGCTTGTGCACCTTTTTAAATGGAACCCCGAGAATGAAGTCACCACACGAAGGAGCACTGACACACTGGGTGCATCCTCTCGAATTTGCCTCTGGTTTGAAGGACAACTTGACAAGTGGCCTGACACTCCATGAACACCTCGAGAGGAAAGCGGAGTTCCGTGCCTCCACACAAGGCATGGCCTAACTCCCTGTTCAGAACCCCCAAAGACCCGGAGATCGATGTCAGAACAGGAGAGGAAGCCTGAGATTCCCACCTCACCTCCAGGTGTGGCCCTCTTCCATGGCACTCAACACAGGGAATCCCAAGACAACCCTCTCAACTGCACAGTATTTCCCATTCTCATAGGCACCAAGGGAAACTGCCAGAGGTCACCAACACAAGCTTAGGGAACCTAGGGATTCTTACAGCAACTCGAGAAACACCTCGAAATACCCCCTTCAACACGTCTTGAAGCCCGATTCCACTGCCATGAATTGGGAGACATCTCGGGCCGTCCTCACTGCTCGAGTGGGGACTGGACTTCCCTGGGAACACAAGAGAGGCTCCCTGAGCTCCCCGTCGTAACTCGAGAGAAACTGCACACATAGAGTTGCAGCTTGAGAATACACCATGAGATTACCCCCGACATCGACATATGAGGCCCTTCTTTTCCTGCAGGGCCTAGAGAGCAACCCCGAGTCCTCTCTCAAAACTCCACAGAAGGCTTGATTCGCTTTTTTTAACACAATGGGCTTCAAGAGCCAGCCTTGGCCACTCGAGAGGAGAGGCGGTTTCTTCGTTTCAAAACGAGACTATGTCTGACTCCCCTGCTGAAGCTTGAATGCAACCAGGAGATGCCTAGTGCCCCAGAAGGGGAACACAGAGATTCTGAACACATGCTATGAGAAGTAGAAGAGGTTTCTTTGGCCTGCAGGGACTCCAAAACAATCCCCAGCTATCCCACGACATTTGAAATGGACATGGGTCTTCCCTGGGACTACATGAGTGGATCCCAGAGTTTTGGGTGGAAACTCGAGAATGCTGCCATAAGTCAATAATAACCACTTGTTTGCCCACTCACCGCCAAAGGAAGCCATTTCTCCATGCAGCCTATAGAAAGAAATTCCACGAACCAACTGGATCATCGTAATGGAACTACTCAGCCTAGAGCAAACTTCAAATATGACTCAACATAGGAGTCTCATTGGAGAAGAACCCCAAGGTTCCAGCACAACTTCCTCTGAGCCCCTTCTTTCCTCTTCATCTTGACATGAAGGTCGGTCCCACTGCTTTGTCTGGAAAGGGATACCGACCTTCCTGTCCCATCTCAGGAGGAGGCCGGTCTCACTTAATAACTGCAGAGGAACCCTCGTGGTTCGTGCCACATTCCGAAAGACACCGATTTCCCCGTCCACTCAAGAGAAATCCCCATGTCTGAACACCTTTTCCAGTGGAACCCAGAGGATGAAGTCACCACACAAATGGGCACTCACACCCGGGGTGCATCCTCCCGAAATAGCCTCTGGTTCCAAGGACAACTCGACAAGTGGCGTGATACCCCATGAACACCTCGAGAGGCAAGTGGCGTTCCATGCCTCCACACAAGGTGAGGCCTAACATCCTGTTTTAAACCCCCAAAGACCCGGAGATCGATGTCAGAACAGGAGAGGAAGCCTGAGATTCCTGCCTCAGCTCCAGATGTGGCCCTCTTTCATGGCACTGAACCCAGTGGAATCCCAAGACAACCCTCTCAACTGCACAGTATTGCCATTCTCATAGGCACCAAGGGAAGCTGCCAGAGGTCACCATCACAAGCCCAGACATCCTAGGATTTCTTACAGCAACTCGAGAAACACCTTGAGAGATCCCCTTCAATATGTCCTGAAGCTCGATTCCCCTGCCGTGAATGGAGAGCCATCCCGGGCACTCTTCGCTACTCCAATGGGGACTGGACTTCCCTGGGGACACAAGACAGGCTCCCTGACGTCCCCGTCGAAACTCGAGAGAAATGGCAAACGTCTAGCCGCATCTCGAGAAAACACCATAAGATTCCACTGACATCACCACATGAGGCCCGTCTTTTCCTGCAGGGCCTAGAGAGAAGACACGAGTCCTCTCTCAAAACTCCACAGAAGGCTTGATTGCCTTTTTTTTTTTAACACAATGGGTTTCAACACCTTGCCCTGACCACTCGAGAGGACAGAGGAGTACTTTGTTTCAACTCGAGACGAGGCCTGATTCCCTGGCTGAAACTTGAATGCACACCCGGGAACCCGAGCGCCCCTGAAGGGGAACACGCAGTTTCTGGACAGACGCCTAGAAGACTAGAAGAGATCTTTTTGCCCTGCAGCGACTCGAGAGCATTCCCCAGCTCTCCCACGCCATTTGGAATGGAGATTGATGTTCTTTGGGGCCACAGGAGCGGATCGCTGAGCTCCAGGTCGTTAGTCGAGAATCTCGCGTGGGATTCTCCCACGTGGTTGCCCAGTCATCGCCGGAAGGGGCCATGTCTCACTCCACCGAGTTGAGAGAAATACCATGAACACATTGGATTATCGAAATGGAAACAGACAGCCTTGAGGAAACAGCATATGTGGCCCAACATACACGGTGCCTTTGGAGAGGAACACCGAGGTACCTGACACATCTTCTTCTGAGCCCCTGCTTCCATTCTGATATCGACATGAGTGTCAATCCCCCCACTATGCCTGGAAAGGTATCCCGACCTTCCACCAAACCTCAGCAGGAGGACCTTCTCACTTGGAAACTCGAGAGGAAGCCTCGTGGTTCGTTCCACATTCCGAAAGACACCGAGTTTCCTGTCAACTCAAGAGAAGTCCCAATACCGGCCCACCTTTTCCAATGGAACCCCGAGGATGAAGTCACCACACGAAGGAGCACTGACACACTGGGTGCATCCTCCCGAAAGAGCCTCGGATTCCAACGACAACTCGACAAGGGGCCTGACACTCCATGAACACCTCGAGAGGATAGTGGAGTTCCGTGGCTCCACACAAGGCGAGGCCTAACTCCCTGTTCAGAACCCCCAAAGACCCGGAGATCGATGTCAGAACAAGAGAGGAATCCTGAGATACTTGCCTCACCTCCAGATGTGGCCCTCTTCCATGGCACTGAACCCAGTGGAATCCCAGGACAATTTTCTCAACTGCACAGTATTACCCATTCTCATAGGCATCAAGGGAAGCTGCCAGAGGTCACCGTCACAAGCCCAGAAAACCTAGGCTTTCCAACAGCAACTCGAGAAACAAATTGAGATACCCCCTTCAACACGTCCTGAAGCCCGATTCCCCTGCAGTGAATGGAGAGCCATTCCGGTCACTCTTCGCTACTCTAATGGGGACTGGACTTCCCTGGAGACACAAGAGTGGCTCCCTGAGGTCTCAGTCGAAGCTCGAGAGAAATGCCAAACGTCGAGCCGCATCTCGAGGAAACACCATAAGTTTTCACTGACTTCACCACATGACGGCCTTCTTTTCCTGCAGGGCCTAGAGAGCAGACACAAGTCCTCTCTCAAAATTCGACAGAAGGCTTGATTGCCTTTCTTTAAAAACAATGGGTTTCAAGAGCTTGCCTTGGCCTATCGAGAGGACAGAGGAGTACTTTGTTTCAACTCGAGACCAGGCCTGATTCCCCGGCTGACACTTGAACGCAATCCCGGGAACCCTAATGCCCCTGAAGGGGAACACGGAGTTTCTGGACACACACCTAGAAGACTAGAAGAGGTCTCTTTTCCCTGCAGGGCCTGGAGAGTAATTCCTAGCTTTCCCATGCCATTTGGAATGGAGATTGGTCTTCCATAGGGAGACAGGAGAGGCTTGCTGAGTTCTGGGTCGTAACTCGAGAATCCCGCCATAAGTCGAGAATAACCACGTGGTTTCCCAATAAACGCCAGAGGAGGCCTTGTCCCGCTGCACCGAGTTGAGAGAAATACCACGAACCCATTGGATTATCGAAACGGAAATAAAGAACCTTGAGGAAATAGCAAAAGTGGCCCAACATACCGGTCTCAGTGGAGAGGAACACCGAGGTTCCTGGCACAATATTCTCTGAGCCCTTTCTTCCCTCCTGATCACGACATGAGGGTCAATAGCCCTGCTATGCCTGGGAAGGGACCCGACCTTCCATCAAACCTCAGCAGGAGGCCCTTCTCACTTGGAAACTCGAGACGAAGCCTCGTGGTTCGTGCCACATTCCGAAAGCCACCGATTTCCCCTTCAACTCCAGAGAAGTCCCAATGCTTGTGCACCTTTTTAAATGGAACCCCGAGAATGAAGTCACCACACGAAGGAGCACTGACACACTGGGTGCATCCTCTCGAATTTGCCTCTGGTTTGAAGGACAACTTGACAAGTGGCCTGACACTCCATGAACACCTCGAGAGGAAAGCGGAGTTCCGTGCCTCCACACAAGGCATGGCCTAACTCCCTGTTCAGAACCCCCAAAGACCCGGAGATCAATGTCAGAACAGGAGAGGAAGCCTGAGATTCCCACCTCACCTCCAGGTGTGGCCCTCTTCCATGGCACTCAACACAGGGAATCCCAAGACAACCCTCTCAACTGCACAGTATTTCCCATTCTCATAGGCACCAAGGGAAACTGCCAGAGGTCACCAACACAAGCTTAGGGAACCTAGGGATTCTTACAGCAACTCGAGAAACACCTCGAAATACCCCCTTCAACACGTCTTGAAGCCCGATTCCACTGCCATGAATTGGGAGACATCTCGGGCCGTCCTCACTGCTCGAGTGGGGACTGGACTTCCCTGGGAACACAAGAGAGGCTCCCTGAGCTCCCCGTCGTAACTCGAGAGAAACTGCACACATAGAGTTGCAGCTTGAGAATACACCATGAGATTACCCCCGACATCGACATATGAGGCCCTTCTTTTCCTGCAGGGCCTAGAGAGCAACCCCGAGTCCTCTCTCAAAACTCCACAGAAGGCTTGATTCGCTTTTTTTAACACAATGGGCTTCAAGAGCCAGCCTTGGCCACTCGAGAGGAGAGGCGGTTTCTTCGTTTCAAAACGAGACTATGTCTGACTCCCCTGCTGAAGCTTGAATGCAACCAGGAGATGCCTAGTGCCCCAGAAGGGGAACACAGAGATTCTGAACACATGCTATGAGAAGTAGAAGAGGTTTCTTTGGCCTGCAGGGACTCCAAAACAATCCCCAGCTATCCCACGACATTTGAAATGGACATGGGTCTTCCCTGGGACTACATGAGTGGATCCCAGAGTTTTGGGTGGAAACTCGAGAATGCTGCCATAAGTCAATAATAACCACTTGTTTGCCCACTCACCGCCAAAGGAAGCCATTTCTCCATGCAGCCTATAGAAAGAAATTCCACGAACCAACTGGATCATCGTAATGGAACTACTCAGCCTAGAGCAAACTTCAAATATGACTCAACATAGGAGTCTCATTGGAGAAGAACCCCAAAGTTCCAGCACAACTTCCTCTGAGCCCCTTCTTTCCTCTTCATCTTGACATGAAGGTCGGTCCCACTGCTTTGTCTGGAAAGGGATACCGACCTTCCTGTCCCATCTCAGGAGGAGGCCGGTCTCACTTAATAACTGCAGAGGAACCCTCGTGGTTCGTGCCACATTCCGAAAGACACCGATTTCCCCGTCCACTCAAGAGAAATCCCCATGTCTGAACACCTTTTCCAGTGGAACCCAGAGGATGAAGTCACCACACAAATGGGCACTCACACCCGGGGTGCATCCTCCCGAAATAGCCTCTGGTTCCAAGGACAACTCGACAAGTGGCGTGATACCCCATGAACACCTCGAGAGGCAAGTGGCGTTCCATGCCTCCACACAAGGTGAGGCCTAACATCCTGTTTTAAACCCCCAAAGACCCGGAGATCGATGTCAGAACAGGAGAGGAAGCCTGAGATTCCTGCCTCAGCTCCAGATGTGGCCCTCTTTCATGGCACTGAACCCAGTGGAATCCCAAGACAACCCTCTCAACTGCACAGTATTGCCATTCTCATAGGCACCAAGGGAAGCTGCCAGAGGTCACCATCACAAGCCCAGACATCCTAGGATTTCTTACAGCAACTCGAGAAACACCTTGAGAGATCCCCTTCAATATGTCCTGAAGCTCGATTCCCCTGCCGTGAATGGAGAGCCATCCCGGGCACTCTTCGCTACTCCAATGGGGACTGGACTTCCCTGGGGACACAAGACAGGCTCCCTGACGTCCCCGTCGAAACTCGAGAGAAATGGCAAACGTCTAGCCGCATCTCGAGAAAACACCATAAGATTCCACTGACATCACCACATGAGGCCCGTCTTTTCCTGCAGGGCCTAGAGAGAAGACACGAGTCCTCTCTCAAAACTCCACAGAAGGCTTGATTGCCTTTTTTTTTTTTAACACAATGGGTTTCAACACCTTGCCCTGACCACTCGAGAGGACAGAGGAGTACTTTGTTTCAACTCGAGACGAGGCCTGATTCCCTGGCTGAAACTTGAATGCACACCCGGGAACCCGAGCGCCCCTGAAGGGGAACACGCAGTTTCTGGACAGACGCCTAGAAGACTAGAAGAGATCTTTTTGCCCTGCAGCGACTCGAGAGCATTCCCCAGCTCTCCCACGCCATTTGGAATGGAGATTGATGTTCTTTGGGGCCACAGGAGCGGATCGCTGAGCTCCAGGTCGTTAATCGAGAATCTCGCGTGGGATTCTCCCACATGGTTGCCCAGTCATCGCCGGAAGGGGCCATGTCTCACTCCACCGAGTTGAGAGAAATACCATGAACACATTGGATTATCGAAATGGAAACAGACAGCCTTGAGGAAACAGCATATGTGGCCCAACATACACGGTGCCTTTGGAGAGGAACACCGAGGTACCTGACACATCTTCTTCTGAGCCCCTGCTTCCATTCTGATATCGACATGAGTGTCAATCCCCCCACTATGCCTGGAAAGGTATCCCGACCTTCCACCAAACCTCAGCAGGAGGACCTTCTCACTTGGAAACTCGAGAGGAAGCCTCGTGGTTCGTTCCACATTCCGAAAGACACCGAGTTTCCTGTCAACTCAAGAGAAGTCCCAATACCGGCCCACCTTTTCCAATGGAACCCCGAGGATGAAGTCACCACACGAAGGAGCACTGACACACTGGGTGCATCCTCCCGAAAGAGCCTCTGGTTCCAAGGACAACTCGACAAGGGGCCTGACACTCCATGAACACCTCGAGAGGATAGTGGAGTTCCGTGGCTCCACACAAGGCGAGGCCTAACTCCCTGTTCAGAACCCCCAAAGACCCGGAGATCGATGTCAGAACAAGAGAGGAATCCTGAGATACTTGCCTCACCTCCAGATGTGGCCCTCTTCCATGGCACTGAACCCAGTGGAATCCCAGGACAATTTTCTCAACTGCACAGTATTACCCATTCTCATAGGCATCAAGGGAAGCTGCCAGAGGTCACCGTCACAAGCCCAGAAAACCTAGGCTTTCCAACAGCAACTCGAGAAACAAATTGAGATACCCCCTTCAACACGTCCTGAAGCCCGATTCCCCTGCAGTGAATGGAGAGCCATTCCGGTCACTCTTCGCTACTCTAATGGGGACTGGACTTCCCTGGAGACACAAGAGTGGCTCCCTGAGGTCTCAGTCGAAGCTCGAGAGAAATGCCAAACGTCGAGCCGCATCTCGAGGAAACACCATAAGTTTTCACTGACTTCACCACATGACGGCCTTCTTTTCCTGCAGGGCCTAGAGAGCAGACACAAGTCCTCTCTCAAAATTCGACAGAAGGCTTGATTGCCTTTCTTTAAAAACAATGGGTTTCAAGAGCTTGCCTTGGCCTATCGAGAGGACAGAGGAGTACTTTGTTTCAACTCGAGACCAGGCCTGATTCCCCGGCTGACACTTGAACGCAATCCCGGGAACCCTAATGCCCCTGAAGGGGAACACGGAGTTTCTGGACACACACCTAGAAGACTAGAAGAGGTCTCTTTTCCCTGCAGGGCCTGGAGAGTAATTCCTAGCTTTCCCATGCCATTTGGAATGGAGATTGGTCTTCCATAGGGAGACAGGAGAGGCTTGCTGAGTTCTGGGTCGTAACTCGAGAATCCCGCCATAAGTCGAGAATAACCACGTGGTTTCCCAATAAACGCCAGAGGAGGCCTTGTCCCGCTGCACCGAGTTGAGAGAAATACCACGAACCCATTGGATTATCGAAACGGAAATAAAGAACCTTGAGGAAATAGCAAAAGTGGCCCAACATACCGGTCTCAGTGGAGAGGAACACCGAGGTTCCTGGCACAATATTCTCTGAGCCCTTTCTTCCCTCCTGATCACGACATGAGGGTCAATAGCCCTGCTATGCCTGGGAAGGGACCCGACCTTCCATCAAACCTCAGCAGGAGGCCCTTCTCACTTGGAAACTCGAGAGGAAGCCTCGTGGTTCGTGCCACATTCCGAAAGACACCGATTTACCCGTCAACTCCAGAGAAGTCCCAATGCCTGTGCACCTTTTCCAATGGAACACAGAGGATGAAGTCACCACACCAAGGAGCACTGACACACTGGGTGCATCCTCCCAAAATTGCCTCTGGTTCGAAGGACAACTCGAGAAGGGGCCTGACACTCCGTGAACACCTCAAGAAGAGAGTGGAGTTCCGTGCCTCCACACAAGGCGAGGCCTAACTTCCTTTTCAGAACCCCCAAAGACCCCGAGATCGATGTCAGAACAGGAGAGGAAGCCTGAGATTCCCGCCTCACCACCACATGTGGCCCTCTTCCATGGCACTGAACCCAGGGGAATCCCAAGACAACCCTCTCAACTGCACAGTATTCCCCATTCTCATAGGCACCAAGGGAAACTGCCAGAGGTTACTGGCACAAGCTTAGGGAACCTAGGGATACTTACAGCAAATCAAGAAACACCTCGAGATACCCCCTTCAACACGTCTTGAAGCCTGATTCCACTGCCATGAATCGGGAGACATCCCGGGCCGTCCTCGCTGCTCAAGTGGGTACTGGACATCCCTGAGGACACAAGAGAGGCTTCCTGAGCTCCCCGTCGTAGCTCGAGAGAAACGTCACACGTCGAGTTGCAGCTCGAGAAAACACCATGACATTAACCCGACATCGACATATGAGGCCCTTCTTTCCTGCAGGGCCTAGAGAGCAACCCTGGGTCCTCTCTCAGAATTCCACAGAAGGCTTGATTCCCTTTGTTTAACACAATGGGCTTCAACAGCCAGCCTTGGCCACTCAAGAGGAGAGGGGGTTCTTCGTTTCAAAACGAGACGATGTCTGACTCCCCTGCTGAAACTTGAATGCAACCAGGAGATCCCTAGTGGCCCAGAAGGGGAACACAGAGTTTCTGAACACACGCTAATAGAAGAAGAGGAGTTCTCTTTGGCCTGCAGCGATTCCAGAGTAATCCCCAGCTCTCCCACTCCATTTGGAATGGACATGGGTCTTCCCTGGGGCCACATGAGTGGCTCACTGAGTTCTGGGTGGCAACTCGAGAATCCCCCTGTAAGTCAATAATAACCACGTGGTTGCCCAGTCACCGCCAAAGGAAGCCATTTCCCGATGCAGCCTATAGAGAGAAATCCCATGAACCCACTGGATCATTGTAACGGAACTAGTCAGCCTAGAGGAAACTTCAATTATGGCCCAACATAAGGGTCTCATTGGAGAAGAACACCAAGGTTCCAGCACACCTTCCTCTGAGCCCCTTCTTCCCGCTTGATCTTGAAATGAGGGTCGGTCCCACTGCTGTGTCTGGAAAGGGATACCGACCTTCCTGTCCCATCTCAGGAGGAGGCCGGTCTCACTTGGTAGCTGCAGAGGAACCCTCGTGGTACGTGCCATATTCCGAAAGACACCGAATTCCCGGTACACTCAAGAGAAATACCAACGCCTGAGCACCTTTTCCAATGGAACCCAGAGGATGAAGTCACCACACGAAGGGGCACTTAAATCCGGGGTGCATCCTCCCGAAACAGCCTCTTGTTCCAAGGACAACTCGACAAGTTGTCTGATAACCCATGAACACCTTGAGAGGCAAGCGGCGTTCCATGCCTCCACACAAGGTGAGGCCTAATATACTGTTCAAAACCCCCAAAGAATCCGAGATAGATTTCTGAATAGAAGAAGAAGCCTGAGATTCCCGACTCACCTCCACATGAGACCCTCTTCCATGGCACTGAACCCAGGTGAATCCCAAGACAACCTTCTCAAGTGCACAGTATTATCCCTTTTCAATGGAACCAAGGGAAGCTGCCAGAGGTCACGGTCACAAGCCCAGACAACCTAGGGTTTTTTACAGCAACTCGAGAAACACCTTGAGATACCCCCTTCAACACGTCCTGAAGCCCGATTCCCCTGCAGTGAATGGAGAGACATCCAAGGCACTCTTCGCTACTCTGATGGGGACTGGGCTTCCCTGGGAACAGAAGAGAGGTTCCCTGAGGTCCCCGCAGAAGCTCAGGTTAAATGCAAAACGTCCAGCCGCNAAGGCACTCTTCGCTACTCTGATGGGGACTGGGCTTCCCTGGGAACAGAAGAGAGGTTCCCTGAGGTCCCCGCAGAAGCTCAGGTTAAATGCAAAACGTCCAGCCGCATCTCGAGAAAACAGCATGAGATTCCACTGACATTACCACATGAGGCCCTTCTTTTCCTGCAGGGTCTAGCGAGCAGACACGAGTCCTCTCTCAAAACTTCACAGAAGGCTTGATTGCCTTTCTTTGAACACAATGGGTTTCAAGAGCTT
>SJYM01006591.1:5525-22618 GCA_006410775.1 Tragelaphus imberbis
AGTCACCGCCAAAGGAAGCCTTTTCCCGATGCAGCCTATAGAGGGAAATCCCACGAACCCACTGGATCATCGTAAGGGAACTAGTCAGCCTAGAGGAAACTTCAAATAGTGCCCAACATAGGGGTCTCATTGGAGAAGAACACCAAGGTTCCAGCACAACTTCCTTTGAGCCCCTTCTTCCCTCTTGATCTTGACATGAGGGTCGGTCCCACTGCTTTTTCTGGAAGGGGTTACCGACCTTCCTGTCCCATCTCAGGCGGAGGCCGGTCTCACTTGGTAACTGCAGAGGAACCCTCGTGGTTCGTGCGACATTTCGAAAGACACCAATTTCCCTGTCCACTCAAGAGAGATCCCGATGCCTGAGCACCTTTTCCAATGGAAGCCAGAGGATGAAGTCACCACACTAAGGGGCACTCACACCCACGTTGCATCCTACCGAAAGAGCCTCTGGTTCCAAGGACAACTCGACAAGTGGCCTGATACCCAATGAACACACGAGAGGAAAGCAGAGTTCCGTGCCTCCACACAAGGCGAGGCCTAACTCCCTGTTCAGAACCCCCAAAGAACACGAGATCGATGTCAGAACAGGAGAGGAAGCCTGAGATTCCCTTCTCACTTCCAGATGTGGCCTCTTCCATGGCACTGAACCCAGTGAAATCCCAAGACAACCCTCTCAACTGCACAGTATTGCACATTTCATAGGCACCAAGGGAAGCTGCCAGAGGTCACCGTCACAGGCCCAGGGAACCTAGGGATTCTAACAGCAACTCGAGAAACACCTCGACATATCCCCTTCAACACTTCTTGAAGCCCGATACCCCTGCCGTGAATAGAGAGACATCCTGGGATCCTCGGTACCACAATGGGCACTGGAAATCCCTACTGACAGAAGAGAGCCTCCCTGAGTTCCCCGTCATACCTCGAGAGAAACACCACACATCGAGACGCAGCTCGAGAAAACACTTTGGGATTCCCCGGACATCGCTATATGAGGCCGTGCTTTTCCTCCTTGGCCGAGAGAGAAATCCCGAGTCCACTCTCAAAACTCCACAGAAGGCTTGATTTCCTTTCTTTTAACACAATGGGTTTCAAGAGCTTTCCTTGGCCACTCGAGAGGACAGAGGAGTACTTTGTTTCAACTCGCGACGAGGCCTGATTCTCCGGCTGAAACTACAATGCAACCCCGGGAACCCTAGGGCCCCTGAATCGGAACACGGGGTTTCTGAACACACGCCTACAAGACTAGAAGAGGACTTTTAGCCCTGTAGCGAATTGAGAGCATTCCTCAGCTCTCCCACGCCATTTGGAATGGAAATTGATCTTCCCTGGGGACACACGAGCGGCTCGCTGAATTCCAGGTCATAACTTGAGAATCCCGCCGTAAGTCGAGAATAACCACGTGGTTGTCCAGTCATCGCCGGAGAAGGCCATGTCCCACTGCACCGAGTTGAGAGAAATAACACGAACCCATTGGATCATCGAAACGGAAACAGACAGCCTTGAGGAAACAGCATATGTGTCCCAACATACCGGTCGCTTTGGAGAGGAACACCGAGGTACCTGGCACATCTTTTTCTGAGCCCCTTCTTCCTTCCTGATCTCGAGATGAGTGTCAATCCTCCCGCTATGCCTGGAAAGGTATCCCGACCTTCCATCAAACATCAGCAGGAGGCCCTTCTCACTTGGAAACTCGAGAGGAAGCCTCGTGGTTCGTGCCACATTCCGAAAGACACCGAGTTTCCCGTCAACTCAAGAGAAGTCCCAATACCTGCCCACCTTTTCCAAAGGAACCCCGAGGATGAAGTCACAACACGAAGGAGCACAGACACAATTGATTCATCCTCCCGAAAGAGCCTCTGGTTACAAAAACAACTCGACAAGCGGCCTGACACTCCATGAACCTCTCGAGAGGATAGTGGAGTTCCGTGGCTCCACACAAGGGGAGACCTAATTCCCTGTTCAGAACCCCCAAAGACCCGGAAATCGATGTCAGAACAGGAGAGGAAGCCTGAAATTCCCGCCTCACCTCCAGATGTGGCCCTCTTCCACCTGTCTCTTATACACATCTAGATGTGTATAAGAGACAGGGAAACAGCATATGNGTTCCGTGGCTCCACACAAGGGGAGACCTAATTCCCTGTTCAGAACCCCCAAAGACCCGGAAATCGATGTCAGAACAGGAGAGGAAGCCTGAAATTCCCGCCTCACCTCCAGATGTGGCCCTCTTCCACTGCACTGAACCCAGTGGAATCTCAAGACAACCTTCTCAACTGCTCAGTATTTCCCATTTTTATAGGCACCAAGGGAAGTTGCCAGAGGTCACCGTCACAAGCCCAGAAAACCTAGGCTTTTTACAGGAACTCGAAAAACACCTTGAGATACTCCCTTAAACACATCCTGAAGCCCGATTCCCTTGCCGTGACTAAAGAGACATCCTGGGCCGTCCTTGCTACTACAATGGGCACTGGAATTCCCTGGGGACAGAAGAGAGGCTCCCTGAGTTCCCCGTCATACCTCGGGAAAAACACCACACGTCGAGACGCAACTCCAGAAAACACCTTGCTATTCCCTGAACATCGCCACATGAGGCCGTTCTTTTCCTCCATGGCCTAGAGAGAAACCCCGAGTCCACTCTCAAAACTCCACAGAAGGCTTGATTGCCTTGTACTTTTTTTAAACAATGGGCTTCAAGAGCTAGCCTAGTCGACTGGAGAGAGGATAGGAGTTCTTTGTTTGAACGAGAAACGTGGACAAACTTCATGGCTGAAGCTTGAATGAACCCACGAGATACCTAGCGGCCCTGAGTGGAACATGGAGTTTCTGGACACACGCCTAGAAGTCTAGAAGAGGTCGCTTTTTCCTGCATGGCCTGGAGCGCAATCCCCAGCTCTCCCATGCATTTGAAATGCAGATTGGTCTTCCTTAGGGCGACAGGAGAGGCTCGCTGAGTTCTGGGTCGTAACTCGAGAATCCCGCCATATGTCAAGAAAAACCACGTGGTTGCCCAGTTAACGCCAGAGGAGGCCATGTCCCACTGCACCGAGTTGAGAGAAATACCACGAACCCATTAGATTATCGAAATGGAAATAGACAGCCTTGAGGAAATAGCAAATGTGGCCCACTATCCTCAGTGGAGAGGAACACCAAGGTTCCTGGCACAACTTTCTCTGAGCCTTTTATTCCCTCCTGATCTCGACATGAGGGTCAATACCCCTGCTATGCCTGGAAAGGGACCCGACTTTCCATCTAACCTCAGCAGGAGGCACTTCTCACTTGGAAACTCGAGAGGAAGCGTCCTGGTTCGTGCCACATTCTGAAAGACACCGAGTTTCCCGTCAACTCAAGAGAAGTCCCAATACCTGCCCACCTTTTCCAATGGAATACCTAGGATGAAGTCACCACACGAAAAAGCACTGACACACTGGGTGCATCCTTCTGAAAGAGCCTCTGGTTCCAAGGACAACTCGACAAGGGCCCTGACACTCCATGAACACTTGAAGAGGATAGTGGAGTTCCGTGGCTCCACACAATTCGAGGCCTAACTCCCTGTTCAGAACCCCCAAAGATCCAGAGATTGATGTCAGAACAGGAGAGGAAGCATGAGATTCCCGCCTCACCTCCAGATGTGGCCTTCTTCCATGGCACTGAACACAGGGGAATCCCAAGAAAACCCTCTCAGGTGCACAGTATTGCCCATTCTCATAGGCACCAATGGAAGCTACCAGAGGTCACCGTTACAGGCCCAGGGAACGTAGGGATTCTTAAAGCAACTGGAGAAACACCTCGAGATATTCCCTTAAACACTTCTTGAACCCCGATACCACTGCCATGATTAGAGAGACATCCTGCGCCGTGCTCGTTACTCCAATGGGCTCTGGAATTGCCTGGGGAGAAAAGAGAGAGGCTCCCTGAATTCCCCGACATACCTCGAGAGAAACACCACACGTCGAGACGCAGCTCCAGAAAACACGTTGAAATTTCCCGGACATCGCCACATGAGGCCGTTGTTTTCCTCCATGGCCTAGAGAAAATCCCCGAATCCACTCTGAAAACTCCACAGAAGGCTTGATTTCCTCTTCCATTTTTTAAACAATGAGCTTCAAGAACTAGCCTTGTCGACTCGAGAGGAGAGAGGAGTTCTTTGTTTAAACTAGAAACGTGTCCAGACTCCACGGCTGAAGCTTGAATGAACCCACAAGAAACCTAGCGCCCCTGAAGCGGAACATGGAGTTTCTGGACACACGCCTAGAAGACTAGAAGAGGTCTCTTTGCCCTGCACGGCCTGGAGAGCAATCCCCAGCTCTCCCATACCATTTGGAATGGAGATTGGTCTTCCATAGGGCGACAGGAGAGGCTCGCTGAGTTCCGGGTCGTAACTCGAGAATCCTGCCGTAAGTCGAGAATAACCAAGTGGTTGCCCAGTAAACGACAAAGGAGGCCATGTTCCGCTGCACCGAGTTGAGAGAAATACCACGAACCCATTGAATTATCAAAACGGAAATAGACAGCCTTGAGGAAATAGCAAATGTGGGCCAACATACGGGTCTAAGTGGAGAGAAATACCGAGGTTCCTGGAAGAACTTTCTCTGAGTCCTTTCTTCCTTCCTGATTTCGACATGAGCGTCAAGACCCCTGCTATGCCTGGAAAGGGACCCGACCTTCCATCAAACCTCAGCAGGAGGCCCTTCTCACTTGGAAACTCGAGAGGAAGCCTCGTGGTTCGTGCCAAATTCTGAAAGACACCGATTTCCCCGTCAACTCCAGAGATGTCCAAATGAATGTGCACCTTTTCCAATGTAACCCCGAGGATGAAGTCAACACACGAAGGAGCACTGACACACTGGGTGCCTCCTCTCGAAATTTACTCTGGTTCGAAGGACAACTCGACAAGCGGCCTGACACTCCATGAACACCTCGAGAGGAAAGCGCAATTCCGTGCCTCCGTACAAAGCGAAGCCTAACTCCCTGATCAGAACCCCCCAAAACGCCAAGATCGATGTCAGAACAGGAGAGGAAGCCTGAGATTCCCAGCTCAACACCACATGTGGCCCTCTTCCATGGCACTGAACCCAGGGGAATCCCAAGACAACCCCTCAACTGCACAGTATTCCCCATTCTCATAGGTACAAAGGAAAACTACCAGAGGTCACCGATACAAGCTTAGGGAACCAAGGGATACTTACAGCAACTCGAGGAACACCTCGAGGTACCCCCTTCAACACGTCTTGAAGCCCGATTCCACTGCCATGAATCGACAGACATCCTGGGCCGATCTCGCTGCTCGAGTGGGGACTGGACTTCCCTGGGGACACAAGAGAGGCTCCCTGAGCTCCCGGTCGTAGCTCGGGAGAAACGCCACACGTCAAGTTGCAGCTCGAGAAAACACCATGAGATAACCCCCGACATCGACATATGGGGCCCTTCTTTTCCTGCAGGGCCTAGAGAGCAACCCCGAGTCCTCTTTCAAAACTCCACAGAACGGTTGATTCCCTTTTTTTAACACAATGGGCTGCAAGAGCCAACCTTGGCCACTTGAAAGGAGAGGGGGGTTCTTCGTTTCAAAACGAGACGATGTCTGACTCCCCTGCTGAAGCTTGAATGCAACCAGGAGATCTCAAGTGCCCCAGAAGGGAAACACAGAGTTTCTGAACGCATGCTAAGAGAAGTAGAAGAGGTCTCTTTGGCCTGCAGCGACTCCAGAGCAATCCCCAGATCTCCCACGCCATTTGAAATGGACATGGTCTTCCCTGTGGCCACATGAGTGGCTCCCTGAGTTCTGGGTGGCAACTCGAGAATCCCGCCGTAAGTCAATAATAACCACGTGGTTGCCCACTCACCGCCAAAGGAAGCCATTTCCCGATGCAGCCTATAGAGAGGAATCCCACGAACCCACTGGATCATCGTAACAGAACTAGTCAGCCTAGAGGAAACTTCAAATATGGCCCAGCATAGGGGTCTCATTGGAGAAAAACACAAAGGTTCCAGCACAACTTCTTCTGAGCCCCTTCTTCCCTCTTGATCTTGACATGAGTTTCGGTTCCACTGCTTTTTCTGGAAAGGGATACCAACCTTCCTGTCCCATTTCAGGAGGAGGCCAGACTCACTTGCTAACTGCAGAGGAACCCTCGTGGTTCGTGCCACATTCCGAAAGACACCGATTTCCCCGTCCACTGAAGAAAAATCACGATGCCTGAGCACCTTTTCCAATGGAACCCAGAGGATGAAGTCACCACACGAAGGGGCACTCACACCCGGGGTGCATCCTCCCGAAAGAGCCTCTGGTTCCAAGCACAACTCGACAAATGGCTTGATACCCCATGAACACATCGAGAGGATACAGGACTTAAGTGGCTCCACACAAGGCGAGGCCTAACTCCCTGTTCAGAACCCCCAAAGACGCCGAGATCGATGTCAGAACAGGAGAAGAAGCCTGAGATTCCAGCATCAACACCACATGTGGCCCTCTTCCATGGCACTGAACCCAGGGGAATCCAAAGACAACCGTCTCAACGCGCAGTATTCCCCATTCGCATAGGCACCAAGGGAAACTGCTAGAAGTCCCCGACACAAGGTTAGGGAACCTAGGGATTCTGACAGCAACTCGAGAAACACCTCTAGATACCCCCTTCAACACGTCTTGAAGCCCGATTCCACTGCCATGAATCGGGAGATATCCCGGGCCATCCTTGCTGCTCGAGTGGGGACTGGACTTCCCTGGGGACACAAGAGAGGCTCCCTGAGATCCTCGTCGTAGCTTGAGAGAAACGCCACACTTCGAGTTGCAGCTCGAGAAAACACCATGAGGTTACCCCCGACATCCACATATGAGGCCCTTCTTTTCCTGCAGGGCCTAGAGAGAAACCCCGAGTCCTCTCTCAAAACTCCACAAAAGGCTTGATTCCCTTTGGTTAACACAATGGGCTTCAAGAGCCAGCCTTGGCCACTCGAGAGGAGAGGGGGGTTCTTCGTTTCAAAAGGAGACGATGTCTGACTCCCCTGCTGAAGCTTGAATGCAACCAGGAGATCCCTAGTGCCCCAGAAGGGGAACACAGAGTTTCTGAACACACGCTAAGAGAAGTAGAAGAGGTCTCTTTGGCCTGCAGCGACTCCAGAGCAATCCTCAGCTCTTCCACGCCATTTGGAATGGACATGGGTCTTCCCTGGGGCCACATGAGTGGCTCTCTGAGTTCTGGGTTGCAACTCGAGAATCCCGCCGTAAGTCAATAATAACCACGTAGTTGCCCAGTCACCGTCTAAGGAAGCCATTTCCCGATGCAGCCTATAGAGAGAAATCCCACGAACCCACTGGATCATCGTCACGGAACTAGTCAGCCTAGAGGAAACTTCAAATATGTCCCAGCCTAGGGGTCTCATTGGAGAAGAACACCAAGGTTCCAGCACAACATCCTCTGAGTCCCTTCTTTCCTCTTGATCTTGACATGAGGGTCGGTCCCACTGCTTTGTCTGCAAAGGGATACCGACCTTCCTGTCCCATCTCAGGAGGAGGCCGGTCTCACTTGGCAACTGCAGAGGAACCCTCGTGGTTCGTGCCACATTCTGAAAGACACCGATTTCCCCGTCCACTCAAGAGAAATCCCGATGCCTGAGCACCTTTTCCAATGGAACCCAGAGGATGAAGTCACCCCACGAAGGGGCACTCACACCCGGGGTGCATCCTCCAGAAAGAGCCTCTGGTTCCAAGGACAACTCGGCAAGTGGCCCAATACCCCATGAACAGCTAGAGAGGAAAGCGGCTTTCCATGCCTCCACACAAGGTGAGGCCTAACATCCTGTTGAAAACCCCCAAAGACTCCGAGATCGATGTCTGAACAGAAGAAGCCTGAGATTCCCGCCTCACCTCCACATGAGACGCTCTTCCATGGCACTGAACCCAGGTGAATCCCAAGACAACCCTCTCAAGTGCACAGTATTATCCCTTCTCATAGGCACCAAGGGAAGCTGCCAGAGGTCACCGTCACAAGCCCAGACAACCTAGGCTTTCTGACAGCAACTCGAGAAACACCTTGAGATAACCCCTTCAACACGTCCTGAAGCCCGATTCCCCTGCCGTGAATGGAGAGCCATCCCGGGCACTCTTCTCTACTGCAATGGGGAATGGACTTCCCTGGGGACACAAGAGAGGCTCCCTCAGGTCCCCGTCGAAGATCGAGAGAAATGCCAAACGTCAAGCCGCATCTCGAGGAAACACCATGAGATTCCACTGACATCACCACATGAGGCCCTTCTTTTCCTGCAGGGCCTAGAGAGCAGACACGAGTCCTCTCTCAAAACTCCACAGAAGGCTTGATTGCCTTTCTTTTAACACAATGGGTTTCAAGAGCTTGCCTTGGCCACTCGAGAGGACAGAGGAGTACTTTGTTTCAACTGGAGACGAGGCGTGATTCCCCGGCTGAATCTTGAATGCAACCCCGGGAACCCTAGCGCCCCTGAAGGGGAACACGGAGTTTCTGGACACACGCCTAGAAGACTAGAAGAAGTCTTTTTGCCCTGCAGCGACTCGAGAGCATTCCCCAGCTCTCCCACTCCATTTGGAATGGAGATTGATCTTCCCTGGCGCCACACGAGCGGCTCGCTGAGTTCCAGGTCGTAACTCGAGAATCCCGCCGTAAGTCGAGAATAACCACGTGGTTGCCCAGTCATCGCCGGAGGAGGCCATGTCCCACTGCACCGAGTTGAGACAAATTCCACGAACCCATTGGATCATCGAAACGGAAACAGACAGGCTTGAGGAAACAGCATATGTGGCCCAACATACCGGTCTCTTTGGAGAGGAACACCGAGGTAAATGGGACATCGTCTTTTGAGCCCCTGCTTCCCTTCTGATCTCGACATGAGTGTCAATCCCCCCGCTATGCCTTGAAAGGTATCCCGACCTTCCACCAAACCTCAGCAGGAGGCCCTTCTCCCTTGGAAATTCGAGAGGAAGCCTCGTGGTTCGTGCGACATTCCGAAAGACACCGAGTTCCCCGTCAACTCAAGAGAAATCCCAATACCTGCCCACCTTTTCCAATGGCACCCCGAGGATGAAGTCACCACAAAAAGGAGCACTGACACACTGGATGCATCCTCACGAAAGAGCCTCTGGTTTCAAGGACAACTCGACAAGGGGCCTGACACTCCACAAACTCCTGGAGAGGATAGTGGAGTTCCATGGCTCCACACAAGGGGAGGCCCAACTCCCTGGTCAGAACCCCCAAAGACCCGGAGATCGATGTCAGAACAGGAGAGGAAGCCTGAGATTCCCGCCTCACCTCCAGATGTGGCCCTCTTCCATGGCACTGAACCCAGTGGAATCCCAAGACAACCCTCTCAACTGCACAGTATTGTCCCATTCTCATAGGCACCAAGGGAAGCTGCCAGAGGTCACCATCACACGCCCAGGGAACCGAGGGATTCTTACAGCAACTCGAGAAACACCTCGAGATATCCCCTTCAACACTTCTTGAAGCCCGATACCCCTGCCATCACTAGAGAGATATCCTGGGCCGTCCTCTCTACTACAATGGGCACTGGAATTCCCTGGGGACAGAAGAGAGGCTCCCTGAGTTCCCCGTCATACCTCGAGAGAAACACCACACGTCGAGACGCAGCTCCAGAAAACACCTTGAGATTCCCCGGACATCGCCACATGAGGCCGTTCTTTTCCTCCATGGCCTAGAGAGAAACCCCGAGTCCACTCTCAAAACTCCACAGAAGGCTTGATTGCCTTTTCCTTTTTTTAAACAATGGGCTTCAAGAGCTAGCCTTGTCGACTCGAGAGGAGAGAGGAGTTCTTTGTTTCAACTAGAAACGTGGCCAGACTCCACGGCTGAAGATTGAATGAACCCACGAGATACCTAGCGCCCCTGAAGCGGAACATGGAGTTTCTGGACACACGCCTAGAAGACTAGAAGAGGTCTCTTTGCCCTGCAGGGCCTGGAGAGCAATCTTCAGCTCTCCCATGCCATTTGTAATGGAGATTGGTCTTCCATAGGGCGACAGGAGAGGCTCGCTGAGTTCCGGGTCGTAACTCGAGAATCCCGCCGTAAGTCGAGAATAACCACGTGGTTGCCCAGTAAACGCCAGAGGAGGCCATGTCCCGCTGCACCGAGTTGAGAGAAATACCACGAACCCATTGGATTATCGAAACGGAAATAGACAGCCTTGAGGAAATAGCAAATGTGGCCCAACATACCGGTCTCAGTGGAGAGGAACACCGAGGTTCCTGGCACAACTTTCTCTGAGCCCTTTCTTCCCTCCTGATCTCGACATGAGGGTCAATACCCCTGCTATGCCTGGAAAGGGACCCGACTTTCCATCAAACCTCAGCAGGAGGCCCTTCTCACTTGGAAACTCGAGAGAAAGCCTCGTGGTTCGTGCCACATTCCGAAAGACACCGATTTCCCCGTCAACTCCAGAGAAGTCCCAATGCTTGCGCACCTTTTCCAATGAAACCCCGATGATGACGTCACCACACGAAGGAGCACTGACACACTGGGTGCATCCTCTCGAAATTGCCTCTGGTTTGAAGGACAACTCGACAAGTGGCCTGACACTCATGAACACCTCGAGAGGAAAGCGCAGTTATGTGCCTCCACACAAGGCGAGACCTAACTCCCTGTTCAGAACCCCCAAAGACCCCGAGATCGATGTCAGAACAGGACAGAAAACCTGAGATTCCCGCTTCAACACCACATGTGGCCCTCTTTCATGGCACTGAACCCAGGGGAATCCCAAGACAAACCTCTCAACTGCACAGTAATCCCCATTCTCATAGGCACGAAGGGAAACTGCCAGAGGTCACCGACAGAAGCTTAGGGAACCTAGGGATTCTTAAAGCAAGTCGAGAAACACTTCGAGATACCCCTTTCAACACGTTTTGAAGCCCGATTCCACTGTCATGAATCGGGAGACATCCCGGGCCATCCTCGCTGCTCGAGTGGGGACTGGACTTCCCTGGGGACACAAGAGAGGATCCCTAAGCTCCCCGTCGTAGCTCGAGAGAAACGCAACACGTCGAGTTGCAGCTCGAGAAAACACCATGAGATTACTAACGACATCGACATATGAGGCCCTTCTTTTCCTGCAGGGCCTAGTGAGCAACCCTGAGTCCTCTCTCAAAACTGTACAAAAGGCTTGATTCCTTTTGTGAAACACAATGGGCTTCAAGAGCCAGCCTTGGCCACTCCATAGAAGAGGGAGGTTCTTCTTTTCAAAACGAGACGATGTCTGACTCCCCTGCTGAAGCTTGAATGCAACCAGGAGATCCCTAGTGCCCCAGAAGAGGAACACAGAGTTGCTGAACACAGCTAAGAGAAGTAGAAGAGGTCTCTTTGACCTGCAGCGACTACAGAGTAATCCCCAGCTCTTCCACGCCATTTGGAATGGACATGGGTCTTCCCTGGGGCCACATGAGTGGCTCCCTGAGTTCTGGGTTGCAGATCAAGAATTCCGCCGTAAGTCAATAATAATCACGTGGTTGCCCAGTTACCGCCAAAGGAAGCCATTTTCCGATGCAGCCTATAGAGAGAAATCCCACGAAAACACAGGATCATCGTAACGGAACTAGTCAGCCTAGAGGAAACTTCAAATAGGGCCCAACATAGGGGTCTCATTGGTGAAGAACACCAAGGTTCCAGCACAACTTCCTCTGAGCCCCTTCTTCCCTCTTGATCTTGACATGAGGGTCAGTCCTACTGCTTTGTGTGGAAACGGATACCGACTTTCCTGTCCCATCTCAGGACGAGGCCTGTCTCCCTTGGTAACTGCAGAGGAACCCTCATGGTTCTTGACACATTCCTCAAGACACCGATTTCCCCGTCCACGCAAGAGAAATCCCGATGCCTGAGCACCTTTTCCAATGGAACACAGAGGATGAAGTCACCACACGAAGGGGCACTCACACCCGGGGTGCATCCTCCCGAAAGAGCCTCTGGTTCCAAGGACAAAACAACAATTGGCCTGACACTCCATGAACACCTCGAGAGGATAGTGGAGTTCCGTGGCTCCACACAAGGTGAGGCCTAACTCCCTTTTCAGACCCCACAAAGACCCGGAGATCGATGTCAGATCAGGAGAGGAAGCCTGAGATTCCGTCCTCAGCTCCAGATTTGGCCCTCTTCAATGGCATTGAACCCAGGGGAATCCCAAGACAACCCTCTCAACTGCACAGTATTGCCAATTCACATGGGCACCAAGGTAAGCTGCCAGAGGTCACCATCAAAAGGCCAGGGAACCTAGAGATTCTTACAGCAATTCGAGAAACAGCTCGCGATATCCCCTTCAACACTTCTTGAAGCCCGATACCCCTTCCGTGACTAGAGAGACATTCTGGGACGTCCTCGCTACTACAATGGGCACTGGAATTCCGTGGGGACAGAAGAGAGGCTCCCTGAGTTCCCCGTCATACCTCGAGAGAAACACCACACGTCGAGACGCAGCTCCAGAAAACACCTTGAATTTCCCCAGACATCGCCACATGAGGCCGTTCTTTTCCTCCATGGCCTAGAGTGAAACCCCGAGTGCACTCTCAAAACTCCATAGAAGGCTTGATTGCCTTTTTCGTTTTTTAAACAATGGGCTTCAAAAGCTAGCCTTGTCACATTGAGAGGAGAGTGGAGTTCTTTGTTTCAACTAGAAACGTGTCCAGACTCCACAGCTGAAGCTTGAATGAATCCACGAGATACCTAGCGCCCCTGAAGCGGAACATGGAGTTTCTGGACACACGCCTAGAAAACTAGAAGAGGTCTCTTTGCCCTGCAGGGCCTGGAGAGCAATCCTCAGCTGTCCCATGCCATTTGGAATGGAGATTGGTCTTCCATAGGGCGACAGGTGAGGCTCGCTGAGTTCTGGGTCGTAACTCGAGAATCCCGCCGTAAGTCGAGAATAACCATGTGGTTGTCCAGTAAACGACAGAGGAGGCCATGTCCCGCTGCACTGAGTTGAGAGAAATACCATGAACGCATTTGATTATTGAAACGGAAATAGACAGCCTTGACGAAATAGCAAATGCGGCCCAACATACCAGTCTCTTTGAAGAGGAACACCGAGGTTCCTGGCACAACATTCTCTGAGCCCTTTCTTCCCTCCTGATCTCGACATGAGGTTCAATACCCATGCTATGCCTGGAAAGGGACCCGACCTTCAATCAAACCTCAGCAGGAGGCCTTTCTCACTTGGAAACTCGAGAGGAAGCCTCGTGGTTCGTGCCACATTCCGAAAGACACCGATTTCCCCGTCAACTCCATAGAAGTCCCAATGCCTGTGCACCTTTTCCAATGGAACACCGAGGATGAAGTCACGACACGAAGGAGCACTGACACACGGGGTGCATCCTCCCAAAAGAGCCTCTGGTTCCAAGAACAACTCGACAAGGGGCCTGACACTCCATGAACACCTCGAGAGGATAGTGGAGTTCCGTGGCTCCACACAAGGCGAGGCCTAACTCCCTGTTCAGAACCCCCAAAGACCCGGAGATCCATGTCACAACAGGAGAGGAAGCCTGAGATTCCCGCCTCACCTCCACATGAGACCCTCTTTCATGGCACTGAACCCAGGTGAATCCCAAGACAACCCTCTCAAGTGCACAGTATTATCCTTCTCATAGGAAACAAGGGAAACTGCAAGAGGTCACCGTCACAAGCTCAGACAACCTAGGCTTTCTTTCTCCATTTGGAATGGAGATTGGTCTTTCATAGGGCAAAAGGAGAGGCTCGCTGATCCGAGTCGTAACTCGAGAATCCCGCCGTAAGTGGAGAATAACCATGTGGTTGCCCAGTCATCGCCGGAGGAGGCCATGTCCACTTGTAACGAGTTGAGAGAAATACCACGAACCTATTGGATCATCGAAACGGAAACAGACAGCCTTGAGGAAACAGCATATGTGGCCCAACATACCGATCTCTTTGGAGAAGAACACCGAGGTAACTGCCACAACTTCTTCTGAGCCCCTTCTTCCCTCCTGATCTCGACATGAGTGTCAATCCCCCCGCTATACATGGAAAGCTATTCCGAGCTTCCACCAAACCTCAGCTGGAGGCCCTTCTCACTTGGAAACTCGAGAGGAAGCCTCGTGGTTCGTGCCACATTCCGAAAGACACCGAGTTTCCCGTCAACTCAAGAGAAATCCCAAGACCGGCCCACCTTTTTCAATGGAACCCCGAGGATGAAGTCACCACACGAAGGAGCACTGACACACTGGGTGCATCCTCCCGAAAGAGCCTCTGGTTCCAAGGACAACTCGACAAGGGGCCTGACACTCCATGAACCCCTCGAGAGGATAGTGGACTTCCGTGGTTCCACACAAGGTGAGGCACAACTCCCTGTTCAGAATACCCAAAGACCCGGAGATCGATGTCAGAACAGGAGAGGAAGCCTGAGATTCCCGCCTCACCTCCAGATGTGGCCCTCTTCCATGGCACTGAACCCAGTGGAATCCCAAGACAACCCTCTCAACTGCACAGTATTGCCCATTCTCATAGGCACCAAGGGAAGCTGCCAGAGGTCACCGTCACAAGCCCAGACAACCTAGGCTTTCTTACAGCAACTCGAGAAACACCTTGAGATACCCCCTTCAACACGGCCTGGAGCCGGATTCCCCTGCCGTGAATGGAGAGCCATCCCGGGCACTCTTCGCTACTCCAATGGGGACTGGACTTCCCTGGGGACACAAGAGAGTCTCCCTGAGGTCCCCGTCGAAGCTCGAGAGAAATGCCAAACATCGAGCCGCATCTCGAGAAAACACCATGAGATTCCACTGACATCACCACCTGAGCCCCTGCTTTTCCTTCAGGGCCTAGAGAGCAGACACGAGTTCTCTCTCAAAACTACACAGAAGGATTGATTGCATTTCTTTTAATAAAATGAGTTTCAAGAGCTTGCCTTGGCCACTCGAGAGGACAGAGGAGTACTGCTTCAACTCGAGAGGAGGCCTGATTCCGTGGCTGAAACTTGAATACAACCCCATTAACGCTAGCGCCGCTGAAGGGGAACACGGAGTACCTGGACACACGCCTAGAAGACTAGAAGAGGTCTTTTTGCCCTGCAGAGACTCGAAAGCATTCCCCAGCTCTCCCACGCCATTTGGAATGGAGATTGATCTACCCTGGGGCCACACGAGCTGCTCGCTGAGTTCCAGATCTTAACTCGAGAATTGTGCCGTAAGTCGAGAATAACCACGTGGTTTCCCAGTCATCGCCCGAGCAGGCCATGTCCCACTGCATCGAGTTGAGACAAATACCATGAACCCATTGGATCATTGAAACGGAAACAGACAGCCTTGAGGAAACAGCATATGTGGCCCAACATACCGGTCCCTTTGGAGAGGAACACCGAGGTACCTGGCACATCTTCTTCTCAGCCCCTTCTTCCCTCCTGATCTCGACATGAGTGTCAATCCCCCGGCTATGCCTTGAAAGGTATCCCGACCTTCCCCCAAACCTCAGCATGAGGCCTTTCTCACTTGGAAACTCGAGAGGAAGCCTCGTGGTTCGTGCCCCATTCGGAAAGACACCGAGTTTCCATCAACTCAAGAGAAGTCCAAATACCTTCCCACCTTTTCCTATGGAACACCGAGGATGAAGTAACCACACGAAGGAGCACTGACACACTGGGTGCATCCTCCCGAAAGAGCCTCTGGTTCTAAGGACAACTCGACAAGGGGCCTGACACTCCATGAACACCTCTAGAGGATAGTGGTGTTCCGGGGCTCCACACAAGGTGAGGCCTAACTCCCTGTTCAGAACCCACAAAGACCCGGAGATCGATGTCAGAACAGGAGAGGAAGTCTGAGATTCCCGCCTCACCTCCAGATGTGGCCCTCTTCATTGGCACTGAACCCAGGGGAATCCCAAGACAACATTCTCAACTGCACAGTTATCCCCATTTTCATAGGCACCAAGGGAAACTGCCAGAGGTCACAGACACAAGCTTAGGGAACTTAGGGATTCTTACAGCAACTCGAGAAACACCTCGAGATACCCCCTTCAACACGTCTTGAAGCCTGATTCCACTGCCATGAAACGGGAGACATCCCGGGCCGTCCTCGCTGCTCGAGTGGGGACTGGTCTTCCCTGGGGACACAAGAGAGGCACCCTGAGCTCCCCGTCGTAGCTCGGGAGAAAAGCCACACGTCGAGTTGCAGCTCGAGAAAACACCATGAGATTACCCCCGATATTGACATATGAGGTCCTTCTTTCCCTGCAGGGCCTAGAGAACAACCCCGAGTCTTCTCTCAAAACTCCACAGAAGGCTTAATTTCTTTTGTTTAACACAATGGGCTTTAAGAGCCAGCCTTGGCCACTTGAGGGTAGAGGGGGGTTTTTCNATGACGTCACCACACGAAGGAGCACTGACACACTGGGTGCATCCTCTCGAAATTGCCTCTGGTTTGAAGGACAACTCGACAAGTGGCCTGACACTCATGAACACCTCGAGAGGAAAGCGCAGTTATGTGCCTCCACACAAGGCGAGACCTAACTCCCTGTTCAGAACCCCCAAAGACCCCGAGATCGATGTCAGAACAGGACAGAAAACCTGAGATTCCCGCTTCAACACCACATGTGGCCCTCTTTCATGGCACTGAACCCAGGGGAATCCCAAGACAAACCTCTCAACTGCACAGTAATCCCCATTCTCATAGGCACGAAGGGAAACTGCCAGAGGTCACCGACAGAAGCTTAGGGAACCTAGGGATTCTTAAAGCAAGTCGAGAAACACTTCGAGATACCCCTTTCAACACGTTTTGAAGCCCGATTCCACTGTCATGAATCGGGAGACATCCCGGGCCATCCTCGCTGCTCGAGTGGGGACTGGACTTCCCTGGGGACACAAGAGAGGATCCCTAAGCTCCCCGTCGTAGCTCGAGAGAAACGCAACACGTCGAGTTGCAGCTCGAGAAAACACCATGAGATTACTAACGACATCGACATATGAGGCCCTTCTTTTCCTGCAGGGCCTAGTGAGCAACCCTGAGTCCTCTCTCAAAACTGTACAAAAGGCTTGATTCCTTTTGTGAAACACAATGGGCTTCAAGAGCCAGCCTTGGCCACTCCATAGAAGAGGGAGGTTCTTCTTTTCAAAACGAGACGATGTCT
>SJYM01006596.1:9638-22647 GCA_006410775.1 Tragelaphus imberbis
ACACGTGTAAAGTGTTAGGGGTGTCATTTTTAATGTCACATTCTGAACATACAATGCAAATTTTAACTTGTTTAGAAGTTTATCATTTTTGCTATTAGTTATACAACTGAAACAAGTAGCTCTTGTATGAGAGTAAATTAATCTTTTATGAAATTATAATGTTCAAGAAAATCTGAAAGTATTATGGGGGAATTTCATTTAAAATAATCCCAAGTGAATTGAACTCATTTTTTTACTTTGAAATATTAAAAATTAAAATTGAGAACTAAAAAGTTCAATAATTGTAATTTTACTTAAATTAAATGTTTAAATGCTTGTCATTAAAAAAAAATGACATTTAGCATAGCATGCATAGAAAATACACAGATTCTAAAAGAGACACTTTGCTTCATCTTCCAGCTTTGATAAGGAATAGTTAACCAAGTGTCTTACATCCTTATTTCCCTTAATATTTTTCTTTCTAGGACTGATTCAGATTCTGACAAACAGAAGCTATGTTTCTATCAGAGAGAAATAAAAGTGGGGCCGTGTTCACTCTCCTGGGTTTCTCCGATTACTCAGAGTGGCAAGTCCCCCTCTTCTTGACATTCTTCACCACCTACAGTGTCACTGTGGCAGGGAATCTTGGGATGATTGCAACCACCAAAATTTACCCCAAACTGCATACCCCCATGTACTTTTTCCTCAGCCACCTCCCCTTTGTGGACTTTTCTTATTCCTCTGTCGTTGCTCCCAAGATCATGGTGAACTTCATGGTAGAAGACAGAACCATTTCAGTTCTAGGTTGTGTAATACAATTCTTTTTCTTTTGTACCGTTCTGGTGACTGAGACCTTTTTATTAGCTGTGATGGCCCAAGATCGCTTCGTGGCCACCTGCAACCCTCTGCTCTATGTGGTGGCCATGTCCCCAAGACTCTGTGCCACGTTAGTGGTTGGAGCTTATGCTTGGGGAGTAGCTTGCTCCTTGATACTCACCTGTACTGTTATCAAATTATCATTTTGAGGTTTCAACACAATCGATCACTTCTGTGAGTTCTCCTCCCTGCTCTCCCTCTCTTGCTCTGATCCTTATCTCAACCAGTTGCTGCTTTTTATTTTCTCCACCTTTAATGAGGTCAGCACATTTGTCATCATTCTCCTGTCTTAGGTGTTTATTGTCGTCACCATCCTCAAGATGCCTTCAGTCTGTGGTCGTCGCAAAGCCTTCTCCACCCACACCTCCTGCCTGACCGCCATCAACATCTTCCCTGGCACCATCCTCTTCCTCTACTCTGTGCCCAACTCCACACCTTCCAGGCACACAGTCAAAGTGGCGTCTGTATTTACAAGGTGGTCATCCCCATGTTGAATCCCCCGATCTACAGTCTGAGAAATAAGGATGTCAAGGACACAGTCTCCAACATCATGGACTCTAAAATATTTTCGTACTAAACATTACTATGGAAGATTTTGCCTTTGATATGTAAACAAACTGTGTCTGCAAAGGTTGGTTGATAAAAAGAAATTTATTGTTAATGAAGTGGTAATACGTAAAATAGAAAGTACATGTGTTTTGCTTAATGGTACTAAACTTAACTTTCTCTCTTACTGGAAAAAAAGTTAGCAATCTTTCAAGTCTTTTCATCTAAAATTTTAGACACAATAATCTGATTACAAAGGTTAAAGGACATCAATATCATGTGGCATACTTGTGTAATCTTAATAATTGTTAATTTCATCCTCCTTTTTTAATTCCTATGGTAGACTAGGCTCTCAATAAGAACATGCATTCCTCTTACAAAAAGTACAAATAGCAGTTAAGACATAGTGTTCGTCCTTCAAGGAATGAAAATTCAGTGATGATAGTAGGGCACTTTACAAAGTAGAAATTGTATAACATAGAAAACAATAAGTATAATAGGTTTCAGAGGAAAATTTTCAAGTCCTTAAGAAAGATACTTTTATAAAATAGGTATTATGTACCCTGGTTTGGATAACAGAAGAGACAGAGTTTTAGGAGACATATTTCAACATTGGAGTTTTCCCAAGAGACTAAAACCTGAGAAACATGCAGGTCAGAGTGCAATACTGAGCCAATGATACAACAATAATTTTTTTAATTGAATAAATACTGTGTTTGCGTATTTGGATATTTTTGCATATTGTATATGCAGGTTACTTGGCATGAATGAAAGTTGATAAGACATGGTGTATATTCTGAATGTGTTTTCAAAAGAGCTCCAGTGTGGCAACATCACCCGCTAAGATTGTTGTTGAGTCACTCAGTTGCGTCCAGTTCTTTTGCAACCCTGTGGACTCTAGTCCACCAGGGTCCTCTCTCCATGGGATTTCCCAGGCAAGAATACTGGAGTGGGTTGCCATTTCCTTCTCTAGTGATAGAGTCCACCAGAGACTTAAAAATAGTAGACTAGATCTCAGAAAATTTTACATACAAAAAGGAAGCATGATGAGTACCTGCCTAACATGCATTTCAAGAAATTATTCTGCCTATGAAGACATCAAAAACGTTATCAGGTTTTGTTTTCATTCCTGAATAAAATGTCTGTATCCTTCTCAACTAAAGAAAGTGAAAGTGAAAGTTGCTCAGTCGTGTCCAATTCTTTGTGACTCCATGGACTAGTCCATAGACTTCTCCAGGCCAGAATACTGGAGTGGGTAGCCTTTCCCGTCTCCAGGGAATCTTCCCAACCCAGCGATCGAACCCAGGTATCCCACATTGCATGAGGATTTTTTTACCAGTTGAGCCACAAGGGAAACCCTCTCAACTAAACCCCTACCTTTATAAAAGAGTACTTGGAGTTACCCTAAGAGTTGAAAACCAGTTGCCTATATGACCATATTCAACATATGAGAAGAAGGTAGTTACCAGCATCCAGACCTATTCAATCTGGCAAGTTAGAAATACCAGATCTTGGGACTTTTCTGGTGGTCCAGGGGCTCAGAGTCTACACTCCCAATTCAGGGATCCTGGCTTTGATCTCTGGTCAGGGAACTAGATTCCTCATGCTGCAACTGAAAGATTCTATGTGCTGCAACTAAGGGCTGGTGTAGTCAAATGAATAAATATTGAAAAACAGAAATACCGGGTCTTCCAATGTTCTGGTCTGGAGAATTCCATGGGGTCGCAAAGAGTTGGACACGACTGAGCGACTTTTACTTCACCTAACAGTAATAGCACACTTTTGCTTGAATAATGTGTACACTGTTCTCTCTATTCAATATGTCTAGATAATTCCTGCAATATCTACTTTTCAAAAGATCTAAACACTCATAATATTTAAGAGCATTAAAAGTAAATGGGAATAGAATCTCTCAGAATTTATGCTGGAATAGGAATGACACAAATATTTCAGCCAATTTCTCACAATGATCTTTCCTCAAACTTTTGAAAGGAATGCATTAAAGTTAGAATGCCTTCTAATTTTGCTGAAGACTAAAATTTTCGAAGTTATATCTTTTAAGGTGATTTGCTATCCAATATGGAAGTTTTCAACATGATCCCAGTTCTTCAGTTATCCAGGTATCCACGCCCCTGTCGACTCTTCTGATTAATGGTGGAATCAATCTCTCCATGTTCTGAATGTAGACTACTTTGTAACTAGCTTTGACTGATATAAAAGGTAGCTGAAGAGACATTGTGCCATCTTCAAGCATCTGATGGCCCTGTGGCTTTCTCAAAATCTCTTGGAATTTGCATAATCTCTTAGAAAAACTGCCATGTGAATAAGCACAGGCCAGCCTCTTGGATAATGAGTAATATGCCTTACACCCCTATTCCATGAAATAGCATTTAGCAACCTCCTGACTGGAGTATGAGGTCTTCTTAGATCACCTAGACTGCAAAGCTGATAAAATACACGTAAGTACACCAGCCAAGATCAGATGAGGGTACTGACCTTACTGACTCACGTAATAGTGATCCATGCAATGAGCAGCTGTTTTTTGGGTTTGATTTGTTTTTAAGCTAGTGTTTTGGAGCAGCTTGTTATGCTGGCTTTAAAACCACTGACTTTCTTAATTTCTGATGTTACCACAAAGACCTTCTCAAGTCTTATCATATAGCAACTAAGCATATCAGCTTTTCTTAAATGCAACTTGATTAAAATGTGCAATTAAAAAGTTTTGGCAATTTAACTTGTTGATGTCCTTGAATCTTTTGATACAATACTTTAATAAAATTATTGTATCTTATTTGTATAAATATAGTTCATCAAAAACTTACAACTTCATAATTTTATTATATATGTTATTAAAAGAATCATTAAATAGAATTCAATTATAAGTTTATATTTAAATTACTTTTTAAAAAATAACTGCCTTGCCTTTAAGACTTAAATAAATAGATAAGCAGAGAGTTCCTCTGAGTGTTTTGCCCAGTTGATATAAAATGTCACTGCCCATGCTGTTCTTTATAGATGTCTTTTTATTCTTCCTGTAATGGAACTCTCTCCCTCAGGGAGATGCATTGTAAAACTGGCAATACTTTCAGGGTATACAAAGAACAACAACAACAAAAATAGATACTAAATAGATATATTATAATCATCAATCCACTAATATCTAATTTCAAAACATCACTCTATAGTCTAAAATGCCTGTGTAAAGTCTTTATTTTTTGAGGAAAAAAACTGTATATAAACCAGAGAGAAACAAAATTCATGTCAAGGGTTGGGAAAATCTTGATTAACTAATGCTTATGTCAGAAGCTTTCTCTGTCTCCTTTATACTTTAATAAAACTTTATTACACACACACACACAAAAGATAATGTCAGGCTTTCTGAAAAGCAGTACTTCACAGCACTCTTGTTTTTGCTTTTCTAATTGGGATAATTCACTGGGTAATACATGAATGAATAAGAGGAATCTGTAAAATGAAATTACATGAAATTCTTGAATGTTTGGTACATTCAAAGGCACACACAAGAGACTCTCCTTTGAGCACTGTTGGTTGAAGGAGAGGTTATGCAGTCAGATAAGTGACTTGGGAGAGATCCTTCAGGCAGACCGCGCGACTTCACTTTCACTTTTCACTGTCATGCATTGGAGAAGGAAATGGCAACCCACTCCAGTGTTCTTGCCTGGAGAATCCCAGGGACGGGGGAGCCTGGTGGGCTGCCGTCTATGGGGTCACACAGAGTCGGACAGGACTGAAGGGACTAAGCAGCAGCAGCAGCAGCATTTAAAGGTCGGGCAGGGAAAATCCAGGGAGATTAAATTCTTGGTGACTCCTCTTGGGCAATTGTGGTAAGTAGGCAAGATGGGGAGGAAGTGGAAAGTACTGAATCAAAAGACTGTTCTGGTTCATCTGTGCCTTCCCCTCCCCCACCCCTGAGCCAGCCTCCCAGCAGCAGCTGTGTGTGGGGGCTGGGTTCCTGCTCAGGGCTTGGAGGACAGAATGGGAGACTCCTTCCATGCCCATCTAGATTCTCAGGGTTCCAGCCTTATCCGCCAGGCTGTGTCCTTTTGACATTGGCACACACCTTCCAGAAAACTCGCTTGTGGAGTTGGAGACAGCAAGTGATTGATGTTAACTCGTTACAAAAAAAGTATACACCTGTTCACTGGGCGATTCATTTGGAATAAAGGGAGATGCATGAACATTGTGAGATTTCTGGGATTTAGAAAAAAGATGTCTAGTAAGAGGAATGAAGACCTTCATACGGTGGCCACTTTCTCTTCCCTTGTACTGGATGCTGTGGTTTAACCAGGGGCAGCCAAACTCCCAGCCCTCCACTTGCTTTGTTAGCCATTTATTTTAGGAAGTTGTCTCTGGCATGTGTCCTGGTGATTCCTGTTTCACATCTGTTTAGGAATCAGATCTGAAGACGAGTTTTACCATGTTACATTAAATTTAGTAAATGAGTTGACTACCTGATGTTACTAGTGCCAAGTTGGTATTTTTAGAGGTTAAAGCGATCTACGTAAACCCTTTGTGCCTTAGAAATTAAACAAACTATGAAAATATTTATTTGGAACCAATAGCTTTAATTTTTCTTTATTTTACTTTGCATCCTCCACTGAGACAGGGTGTGTGTGTGTGTGAGTGTGTTGCTTCATCCGATCCTTGCCTGATGGAAAAAGATGGAAAGTCAGTCACAAGATGTGACCTGTCCCAGGACACCACTAAAATGACCGTGACCCACATTATCCTAGGGATAACCCTGCATTACACTATTTTTAAAAATAAAAAGGTAGGATGGGATTTCCCTCGTGGTCCAGTGGTTAAGAGGCTGCCTTCCAATACAGGGGACACGGGTTTGATCCCTGGTTGGGGAGCTAAGATCTCACAAGACGCCAGGCAACTAGACCCATGCAACACAACTACTGAGCCAGAGTGCCACAACTGGGGAAGCCCATGACCTCAAAATGACACAGTGCAGCCAAAGTAATAATAATAATGTTAGATAATATGGGAGAGGAGTTAATACTTACAGGAACTTTAGAACGGGATGCCCCACTGGGAAAGTGAACTGATATGGGCTTCCTTTAAAGTGATGAGAGTGTGACTTCCCTGGTGGTCCAGTAGTTAACACTGTGCTTTTACTGCAGGGCATGCAGATTCCATCCCTGGTTGTGGAAGTGGCATCCCACATGCAGTGCGGTCAAAGAAATAATAATAGTAAAATTGCAAGGGCAATTTTGAACTAGAAAGTATTGCTGTTGTTGTTCAGTCACTAAGTCGTGTCTGAATCTGTGACCCCATGGATTGCAGTACACCAGGCTCCCCTGTCCTTCACCAGCTCCCAGAGCCTGCTCAAGCTCATGTCCATTGAGTCAGTGACACCATCCAACAGACTCATCCTTTGCCTCCCTCTTCTCCTGCCCTGAGTTTTTCCCAGCATCAGGGTCTTTTCCAATGAGTTGGCTCTTCATATCAGGTGGCCAAAGTATTGGAGCTTCAGCTTCAGCATCAGTCCTTCCAATGAATGTTCAGGGTTGACTTCCTTTAGGATTGACTGGTTATCATTAGTTAAATTGGAAATTGTCTGTATTAGAAATGTGACACGCAAAGACATTTTAACGGAGCCTTAAAGAGGTCCAAAAAAACGCATGTGACCTGTCCTTGCACAGGTGGCTGACATACAGGTCTTGCAGATAGCTCCATTTTTAAGTGTAGTTGGAAATCTCTTGGTTCCTGGCAGCCTCCCCCTCCCAGGGACCCCACAAACCACTTCACAGACCCCTCAAAAGCTGGACTTGTGCTGGCAGGTGAGAAGTATCCCATGGTTGTTCACCTGCCTTAAAGTCTTCTCCAGGCATGCATTTTTGAAACAAAATGCATTTGTTCTTCCAAACATACCATACGTGTGTGTTAGTTGCTCAGTCATGTTCAACTCTGTGACCCCATGGACTATAGGCCACCTCTGTCCATGGAATTCTCCAAGCAAGAATACTGGAGTGGGTTGCAATTCCTTCTCCAGGGGATCTTCCCCACCCAGGGTCAAACACAGATCTTCTGCATTGCAGGCAGTCTCCACCATCGTCACCATGGATGCAAATAAAAGTTGTGAGAGCAGCCCTCCTTTGAGGCTGATCCTGGGAAGGTTCTTGGGCTAAGGAGATTCTGTTCATGCTTTTAATTGTCCAAGAGGCTGGACAATTCAGAAAAATTTAGCTTTACTTCTGAGCACAGAATGTCCAAGTGTAGGCTGAAAAAGAATACGAGTGCCACAAAGGTGTACTTTCTGGGCATGGTTCAGCAAACAAGGATGAAACCTGCTTAGCCCAGGAATGAACCTTCTGAGAACAGAGGTCTCAACAGGTTACCTGTGAACTACAGGACTATCCCCAGGAATTGAGTATATGCCCAAGCCCCCACAGACAGACACAAATGCAGATACACACACACTAATGTACATACACACTCACATATGTTCATACACACTGACAGCATGGTCACAGAACTCTTTCACACCTGTTCAAATGTTAGGAGAAACACACTGAGTGAAACCATCCCCCTTGACCAGGTACCACAGTAAACATCTGATTGAGATATTTTATGAGAGGACGTCCTGGTGAGGAACACAGCACTAATAAGCCACTACCAATCAGAAGAATTCAGGCAAGGTCAAAAGGAAATGCCACATGTCTGACCACCTACCAGAATCCTTTTCACTGGAGTCCATGTTGGCTGAGCAATGTGTGCACCTCCAGGAAGGACTCTGAGTCAGAATGATTGGCCAAAGACAACCCAGAAACTAATCCCATCACCATGAAACCCGAGACTACAAGCCACGTGGCAGAGCAGTTCTGGGTTCCCTTACCCAGCTGCTCTACACTGGAGCACCCCTTCCCAATAAAATCTCTTGCTTAGTCAACACATGTGTTATCCTTGGAAAATTCATTTCTGAGTGTTAGACTCTCAAATGCAAATGAGAGCCCCCTCTCATGCCCTGGAAGAGATTCCCCCTTTCTGCAACACAAACATTCACACACATCCTTATAGACACAAGCATACTCACTCATGAAATACAGTCGCACACACTCATTCACTCATGTACCCACATATGTGCATACACACACACACACACACACACACACACAACCTGTACGGTAAGGTCCAGGTTCCTTCCTTCCCTGACCAGATAACTGACCAGAAACACACTCTTGGCAACATTCCACCCAGGTCTCCTTCCCCGCCTCCAGTGGTTCACTATTGGGCTTTGGGGAAAAACCCCCAATCTTTCTTTTACAGTTAAGAGAACCAAGGGGTGCATTGTCCTAAGAACATGTAATTCACAAAACCCTGGGTACTTAAGGTGGATCAGTTAGAGAATGTTTGTTCACATTATAGTTCTGAATTCTTTCTTGAAGCCCACAGAACTGACACAAAAACTGAGTTTAGCTGCAGCTAGGGCTTCCCTGGTAACTCAGACAGTAAAGAATCTGCCTGCAATGCGGGAGACTTGAGTTTGATCCCTGGATTGGAAAGATCCCCTGAAGAAGGGAATGATGACTACTCACTTTAATATTCTGGCCTGGAGAATTCCATGGACAAAGGAGCCTGGCAGGCTAAAATCCATGGTGTCACAAAGAGTCAGACATGACTGAGTGACTTTCACAAACACAAAATGCCCAGGGTTGAGGTTTGTGACCTGGGGGGAGACCCAGAGCCTAGACGTGCTGCTGAGCCCTGGGCAGTGCTATCCCGTCCGGCTGTTGCTCATCATGTGCGTGTGTGCTAAGTTGCTTCAGTTGTGTTCAGCTCTGCGACCCTAAGACTGCAGCTCGCCAGGCTCCTCTGTCTGTGGAATTCTCTAGGCAAGAATACTGGAATGGTTGCCATGCTCTCTTCCAGGGGATCTTCCCAACCCTGGGATCAAACCTGCATCTCTTATGAGTCCTGCCTTGGCAGGCAGGTTCTTTACTACAAATGCCACATGGGAAGCCCTGTTTCTGGTCATACTATATGCCAAAGTATTTGAAAGGTGCATAGGAGTCTCTGAAACACTTGTGCATAATTTCCCAACAGTGTGGACTACACTTAAAAGAAGCAAAAGAATCACACAGGTTATCCTACCACGGTTATTTGCTTCTTGATTTTTAAATCTTTGACAAGACAGAGGTGTAGGGTCCTGTTTGTGGAGTTCCTTTTCCTACCGATCTTGGGCTCCCTCAAGATTGGAGACAAGAGGAAGGAGAAATGGATTAGGGAGGCGCCTAGAATTCTAGGAGAGACAGAGCAGCAGGATCTGTTTTGCCTCCATCATAATTGTTCAACTTTTGTTTGCAGCTCACTGGTCCCAAAAGAGAGTGCTGTTTGAAAGAAAATCTTAGAGTTATTTGGTGGTGGTTCAGGTGTTGAGCAGGCCATTTTGGTGTCTATTTTGGCATTTTTTTTCTGGCTAAAGCAAGGGAAAAAGAATTTGTCATATCGGGTGTGATACCAGAAAACACAAAAATTAAAAAGAAGTAAGAAAAAATGTGTCTTGCTTTTATAAACTGTGCAGTGATGATGACAAAATAGAACAGCACCAGAAAGATGCCTGAGAACATGTGTAATAGGAAGCAAGTGGGTGAGTGGGCAAAGTGCACACTTTTACCAGGTTCCTGAGGTGATGCTACCACGAATGATGTAATAGAATGACCAAGTGCATTTGGGTAGCACTTTACAAAGCCTGGGCCAGTTTGTGGTTCCATAGGTCATGAGTGTACACTGGAAATTCAGGTGGATATGGTGACCACAGCAAGGTGGCTGCCATCTTGCCTCATGGTTCTTGAGGGGCTTTACTGGATTCTCTTCCAGATGGCACTAGTGGTAAAAAACCTAGATGCCAGTGCAGGAGACATAAGAGACTGGAGTATGATTTCTGGGTTGGGAAGATCCCTTGGAGGAGGGCATGGCAACTCACTCCAGTATTCTTATCTAGGGAATCCCATGGACAGAGGAGCCTGGTGGACTATAGTCCATGGGGTCGCAGAGTCCGACACGACTGAAGAGACTTAGCACGCACACACACACTCTCATGAGTGGGCATGCTGGCCACCATGGTGACGTTGTTCTGTCAACTCTGGGGGCCTTGTACCATCTGCATAGAGCAAGACATTCCAGTCAGAGAATCAGAAGCTGGACAGTAGCAATGAATGAATGGGATTGGGAAGCAGAGGGGAGTGGCTAAGGTTTGTCTGCCTCAAGTCTCTCATCTGAAAACTAAGTGGTGGGCTTGATCGGTGTGTTTCAACCTTGAGTGCATATTAGAATCAACTGAGTAGCCTTGATTATTATAAATGCCCAAAGCATGCCTCAGATCAACTGAATCAGAATCTCTGGGTTTGAGCTTGGACATTGGTGTTTTCAAAACTCTTGTGGGAAAATTCTCTTATGCAACAGAGATTAAGAGCCACAGGTCAGATGGTCTCTGAAGTTATTTCCAATGTTTGGGTCCTGGGTTACACAGTCCTGATGTGGGGATGGGGTGAGGGGGAGGAGGATGGAGGGGATTGCCCATACTCAATACAGTATCATGTGCTCTACACTCAGGGCAGTTGGCTGAGCCACCCACAGGAAAATTGAAACTGAAAGTCTCAATGGTGTCCGACTCTTTGCGACGCCATGGACTATACAATCCATGGAATTCTCCAGGCCAGAATACTGGAGTGGGTAGCCTTTCCCTTCTCCAGGGGATCTTCCCAACCCAGGGGTTTAACCCAGGTCTCCTGCATTTCAGGTGGATTCTTTACCAGCTGAGCCACAGGGGAAGCCCAGTGTACTATTCACCCAGTGGTTGAATGGTGACCTCTCCAAACTGGTCCACTCAGGGTCTCAGAACTCAAACTTACTTGGAAATAGATTCTTTGTATATGTCATTACTTACATTATGATGACGTCATATTGGATTAGAAAGAGCTCTAAATCCAAAGTGGCTAATTTTATTTTAAGAGGAGAAGAAGATGCAGAGACATTCACAAAGGGAGGCCATGTGAAGATGGAGGAAGATGCTGTAGAGGGTTTGCAACAAGCCAGGCGAAATTAAAGATGGCTGGAGACACCCATAAGCCAGAAGAGGCAAGGAGGAGTCTCTCCATAAAACATTTAGAGGGAGCATGGCTCTGCCCACACCTTGATTTCAGATTTTCAACCTCCAGAGAGTACATTTCCATCTGCTCTTCTAAGCCGCCCGCTTGGCAATATTCTGACTGCTGCCACAGGAAACCTATCTACCTGGGGAGTTTTGGATCTCAGAATGGCTAAGCCATGTCGTCATGGCTTAGGTACTCTAGAGCTGATGGCACAGCTAAGCAGAGAGGCAGTTGGGCTTCTCAGGAGAGCTGATGTCACTCCCCAGCTGAGGAAGAGAGCCAGGTACAGACAGTGCAGTGCGGTGCAGTCCCTCAGTCGTGACCAACTCTTTGAGACCCCATGGACTGCAGCACGCCAGGCTTCTATGTCCATCACCAACCCCCAGAACTTGCTCAAACTCATGTCCATAGAGTCAGTGATGCCACCCAACCATCTTATCTTCTGTCATCCCCTTCTCCTCCTTCCTTCAATCCTTTCCCAGGGTCTTTTCCAATGAGTCAGCTCTTGGCATCAGGTGGCCTTTAAAGTATTGGAGCTTCAGCTTCAGCATCAGTCCTTTTAATGAATATTCAGGACTGATCTCCTTCAGGGTGGACTGGTTGGATCTCCTTGCAGTCCAAGGGACTCTCAAGAGACCAACACCACAGTTCAAAAGCATCAATTCTTCGGCGCTCAGCTTTCTTTACAGTCCAACTCTCACATCCATACACGACTACTGGAAAAGCCATAGCTTTGACTAGATGGACCTTTGTGTAGACAGAGCCAAGTTTATTTTGAGAGAGATGGCGATTTAACCAACAGGCAACACCATCGTCGTTTTGCTCTAGAACAGAGGTGACAAGGTGGGGAATTGTTGAAAGTCTTGAGTTTTGGTCCTGCCCCTGCTGATTCTGGATGCGGGATTTGGGGAAAGGCATTTAACCTCCCCGCACCTCCATTTCCTTATCTGTCAAAAGCAGGGATTGGATGACATAATCTTCCAGGTCCTTTCCATCTATTGACTTGTAAACCCTGAGCCAGGAAGGTGGTTAAGTACCAGTCATAATGCTTGGGAACTGCCCCCCAGCTCAGACCACTGTCATGCTCCCTACAGCCCTTGCCCCAGATCTGGTTTCAAGTTCAGATCTATTTAGCTTCTTGCCTAATAGGGATTTTTGGTAAACATTTGCTTTCTGGTGGACCCTTTCCCCGAATATAAGATATCTGTGTGGTCTGACTGAATTAGCAATATCTAGCTATTGCATTGAGAAGCGTGCCAGCTCTGATGGACTGTGAAGAAAAACGCCGGCTGCAACCCACTGAACAGAAGCGTGGCCGAGAGGAGCTACCCTATGTCCGAGGTCAGTGGTGGCGGCCGAGAGTGCCAGGCTGTGATGGTGCAGGAGCAGCCGAAAGGAGCTACTCAACGTTCAAGGTCAGGAGGGGAGGCCAGCGAGGAGATACCCCTCGTCCAAGGGAAGGAGCAGTGGCTGCACTTTGCTGGAGC